>PVKA01036146.1:0-22031 GCA_004027165.1 Ctenomys sociabilis
ATTATGTTGGCTTTTAGTGCTATGGTCATCCACTAGGTAAATAATTATTGAATCTTTGATATAATTCAACTATATAAAAACCTGTAAATATAATATCATGTATGCACCTTGTACAATACCAAAACGTTATGAAAACAGTTTGCAATGTATTATTTCATCGACTCTGTATGGTTATGGTGTTTTGAAACTGTCTGATTCACATTTGTATTTCAATAAAATAAAAATAAATGAAAAATAAATAAATAAATAAATAAATATCATAAAAAATTAATTAATTAATTAAAAAAAAACAACAACAACCCTTGGAGCCTCTGAAGTGCTGCTGGAGCAGCTGGTAAATGAGACTGTAAGGAAGGGTTTAGTGCTGCTTCAGTCCACTTGGTGCCTGGGAAGAGTGCAGGTAAAATTCCATCAAACCCAACATATGTGAGCATGGAAAATGTGTGCAGGTGATGAGTGGTGAATTAATTTCTTATATCAAGTTTCATCTGGGCTCTCCAGTTCGATTTTAGGTTGCTCTACTGTGGAACCTTCTTTGACTTCTCATCCTCCCTAACCTTAGGCAGAGATGATCCTGGCATCTCTGCACTATTATTAACACTAGACAAAGACTCTTATCATAGCGTGTAGGTACTTTCTTGTAGATCTTTGTATGAAGTTCTTTGTGTGAATTTCCCTTCCCCCCACACTCTCATTGCCTAGCCCAGGGCTTGGCATAGAGCAGGTGCTCAGTAAATGTTTGCTCACAAAATGAATTAAACAACTTCATAATTAATTCTCCTTCTGAACTGAGATGTACCCTCAACATTCTCTGAGGGGTTGGATCCAAGACTTCAACATGGAGCCCCTTCCCAGAAACAGGACGGATGTATTTTGGGCTGGTGTTGGCTGTGTCTCTCCTGTTTTCTTCAGGTTTGCTGGAGATCTACGAGAAAACAGATGTGCACAGGCAGCTGTACCTCATGCTTTATTAGGGAAGCTGTTATGTGAATCGGCTTGCAGATCGGGGAGTTTACTTGATGCATGTTCTTGAGCATTTTCAGTTGCCTGGAATCCCTAATCAGGCTGCAGGGGAAGGATGGAGTGCCAAGCATAACCTGAGCAGGTGATTCCAATTTATAAGTTGGAAGAGCACCAATGTATTTAATTGTTCTTTTATTCTCCCATTCTTCATCAGACTTTCTCCTTTTCTCTTTACATACCTCCTTGGTTTCCATTTTACAGCTGAATAAAGCTGCTCTTTTAAATGCATAGAGTCTCAACAATAAGTAAGAGCTAAGGCTCAGGGGTCACAGGCATCTGAATTTACAGCTTCTTCTCCACCAGCTAGCTATTCAACTCATGAAGGTGATCAAGTAGTTTTAAAACTGCTGTTGAATTATTCTGATGAGACTCTCTCTCTCTGTGTGTGTGTGTGTGTGTGTGTGTGTGTGTGTGTGTGATGACCTTGAGATCACCATGACTTCCTGAGGCTCCTTCCATTGTGACAGAAAGTTCTGGCCTTTTGCATGCCCTGGCACAGCTCTCCCTCACCAGAGAAGTGGAAGAAGGCATCTCCATCATGACTTTCCAAGTATAGCACCAGCCAGTGACAAAGGACCCTCAGAAAGATGGATGGAGCAGAGGGGACTGGGCCCTGGCATACACTGACTAGCAGAGCTGTTCAGAGGAATGGAGAGGCAGCTACCTGTGGAAATCAGCACAGAGAGCCAGAGTAATGGGGACATTTAAAGAGCAGCGCATGGGGATCAGGGCGCTCATGAAAACAACACGCTGAGCAGCAGTGCACATGCATATGTTCAGGAGTATAAATAATTTCTAATTAGTAACTTAACTTCAGGAAGAGGCTTTCAGAATAGAATGCAAGTGTTAGTGTTCCCTTATATGGGGGAAGCTAGGAGGAAGCAGGATGCTTGGGAAGGAAAGGCTCAATCTTGTCTAAATGAACAGAAGAACTCTAGAAAACGATCGTGAGAATCTTTAAAATGGGAAAAGGAATGCTAATTGGTCTTGAGGTTCAATTTCCAAGCAGTTAATCTGACTATGTGTCCAATCTTTGTAGTGAGATCTTGTAGACCCTGTACTAATTACATTAAAATAAAAGAACGACTATCATCAAAAAGTAAACCAATGACAAATTCTGGAGGGGATGTGGGGAAAAAAGAACCCTTCTCGTTGGTGGGAGTGAAGACTGGTACAACCACTGTGGAAATCAGTGTGGAGACTCCTCAAAAAGCATTAGAGGTCCCATTCAACTAAGCTGTCCCTCTCCTGGATATTTTTCCAAAAGAACTAAAAACATCATGCCACAGTGGTACATATGCACTCATGTTTATAGCAGTGCAATCTGTCATAGCTAAATCTTGGAAACAATGCAAGTGCTCACACACTGAAAAATAGATAAAGAAGATGTGATGTTTTTATACATTTGAGTCTTACTCAGCTATAAAGAAAGATAAATTTTGGACTTTTATGGGTAAATGGATGCAACTAGAGACCATATTCGTAAGTGAAATAAATCAGATCTCATGTAATAATATCACATCTCCTTAATGTAAGAACCTAAGAGTACATAAAATGCTTAATCTTTTCTTTTTCTTTTATTTTTGACCAATTTTTTGACCAATCTTGCATGCTTATATCTGATAAGCTGAATGGCAAATTTGAAAACAACAATATGCAATATAACAAGTGTTGTTGAATTCCTATCATTTTGTTTAGTGAAATTCTGTATATTTTCTTTCTAGTATTTCTTGTCTTTCAAAAATAAGAATGAATAAGAGAAAAAGCCTGTTAATGTGGAAAAATGAGTTTATTCACAATTTGTTCAAATTGGGAGTACAGCTAGTATTCCCTAACCCCACCGACCGCACAGAAGTCCTCCTATTTATAGCCCAAGTAAAACAAACAGCAAGAAAAAAATATGCATATTCAGATTTAGCTGGGCTTTGGCTAAAAAGAAAGGCTCAGAGAATGATGAATCCCCTTTGGAACCTGGCCTGGGGCTTGGTGGCTTATGCTGGCAGCATGAGAAAGCTGGAGAAATGGATTATCATAAAAATAAATAAATAAATAAATAATAAATACATAAATAAATGCAGCCCATTTTAACCTCTCCATTACAATCTGACGGAAAAGGTGCACTGTAACATACACGTAATGGCAATATTTCGGAAAGTGAAAGCTAATGAGGATGGGGTGGTGCTTTGGGGTGCATCGTGCTCTTGAGTGACTGCAGAGAGCCTCATTGGATGGAAAACTCCAGCTCTTTCATGGCCAACACCTATCTGTCTCTCAGAGACTATCCTTTTTCCTGCAAATGAAGACATAGACAGGATCTGGCCACCCAGGGCTGAGCTGGGGTTCCAGCCACATGAGTACCTAGGGCCAAACCTGGGTCCCAGAGGTGCTCCTTCCCTCAGAGCCGCTTCCTCTTCTCTGTCATTCTAGCCCTCCATCCAGCCTTGTCTCCTTTGCATAGATGCTGTCCCTCTCTTTCTCTTTTTCTGTCCTCTGATCTTTAGTTTTAGTTATCTACTTATTTAGTTTTATGTTTTAGTACAGGATGTACAGGGTCTCATAGACAGATCAGACTCAAAGTGATCCTCCAGTTTTGGCTCCCAAGCACTGGGATTATAGGCACGCACCACCACACCCAGTCTCAGCTACCACTTCAGTGCGCCCTGGAGGCAGAGCCAGCATGGCACTATAGGACTGAACCCAGTTGCTGGCCTGTCTAAGCAGGTGCTTTAGCCCTCTGAGATATATGGCCTGCCCTATGAGCTATCTGGCTGGCCCTATGAGCTATCCAGCCTGCCCTATGAGCTACCTGGCCTGCCCTCTCTGGTCTTCAGTTTCCCATTTTTCTTGGACAGGGTGAAGTTGGAGAGGGACGAGGACCTGAAAACAAGATCTATCTCCTTGCTTGTGAGCCTCAGGCACCGTGCCTCTGTCCCTCTAGAGGCATCTGCTCACCTGGAAGCCAACACATTTCCTGCTGCTGCCTGATTAGATGCAGCACTTCTTAAATCAGGTGCTCACTTAGCACTATGGCCTCATCATGTGGAGTTTAGCGCTATTGTTACTTTACATACACTTCAAAGATTGATTTTGGGGAAGGAAGCATTTCACTGCGATGGGGTTCTACATGTTCCACTGGTGTGCATGTTACAGTTTTGGAACTTTGATTGCTGGCCATGGAGACATTTATGAGGCTGGAGCTTTAACAAGAAACCCACGACTGGATTAGCAAGGAAGGGGGTTTTCTAGAAGGAACCTAAGAGGGAGCAGGTAGGAGAAAATGCTTTCAGGGAATGTTTCCCTTTGTTTTTCTCTTTGGGGCCTGGCACTGGGTCTGTAAGTTTAAGAGATGGCTTTCAAATCTTTACTTCTCTCTGTTTTAGGATGAGGCCTGAGAGGCCCAAGTGAGTGATGTAAAGCACTAATTTCCCAGCTCCCAGCTAGCGTATCCTCCAATACACATACAGGCTCCCTGTTTGGGGTAGATCACTGGCTCACTCCACTGGGATTTCACTGGCAGGAGTTGGCTTGTTCATGGGACCATTTCAACAGGTCACAAATTTCAAAAAACTGTAGCTGTTACCAGGAACTTTGCCCCCAGCCATGGTCAGGTTGATGGGACAAGAGCACAGTGCTGCGCCAGCCCAAGTCAGGTTATGGGCAGCTCTCTTGAGGTTCCCCCCATTCTAGTCTCTCAGTTGCAGTGCCTACAAAATTTTTTTCTCACTGATCTTCCCCAGGATGCTATGTCCTTCTTTATATCCATTCTCCCTGCCCAGCTCTGTCTTGCTTGGCCTTTATATCCCTCTTACATTTCCCCACCATTCACCTATTACTCATTTCCAGGTACTTGGAAGTTTTTTGTATAGAGGCAGAATCCCTTTCTAATGCAAGAGGATCTGAAGCACATGGAAGGTATAGAGCCTGGAAGAAGCAGTGCATTTTGATGCCAAAGTCAAGATTGTATTTCCTGGAATTGCCAACCAACAAAGTCCACCTCCTTCATGACCTTAAATAAAACCAAGATCCTAGGCGTTGTTCTGAAGATGCAAGTCATGGAGGTACCAAGGGACCTGGGGAGAAGAGGGCAGGTGGTGCAGGCAAATTACCCCCTTCACAGCAGAAAATCAGCCCTGATGAAGAATTGCATGGGTAGGAGCTGATGGAAGAGCTGGTAGGATATGTGGAACTGACTCTAATGTGCAGAGAAGGGATCTCTGTTATGTGATGTCTCTGAAGAGAGTGGGTTGGATGGAGCGAAAGCCCTCCAGGGGCCCAGTAAGAATGCACATGGGCTGCTGCTATGGGTTGCCACATGGCCCTGACAGATGAGCTGAATTTCTGGCCCTCAGAAAGTGACCTTCTTTGGGGATAATGCCACTGCAGATATACTTATTTAAGACAAGATATAATGGAATAGGATGGACTCTTAATCTAATGCCACTGGTGCCCTTACAAGAAAAGGAGGACACTGGGAGAATGTCATGGGCAACAAACACGGTGTTTGGAATCATGCATTGGCAAGTGAGAGCATGTGGAAGATTCCCTGCAGTTGGTCAGATGCCACCAGAGGCTAAGCAGAGAATTCCTCAGAATTCTCCCAGAAAAAGAGCCACCCTCTGGACACCTTGATTCAGGGCCTTCAGCTTCAGGAGCACTGAATATATTGGCCACTCTAAGCTACTTGGTGTGTGGTACTGTGCTGTGGCAGAGCTAAGAAACTAAGAGAAAGAAAACAGATCTTATAAAACATATGCCTTTTTTACTGAAATAAGGAGAGCTGGAACTATGAAGTTGTGAATGAGAGACAGGACAGCGGCAAAGCCAGGACCCTGATGCCAAGCCCTGGTCCCCCTTTCCATTCTATCCATAGCAACTGCTGTGCTGCCTCTAAGAAATCAGAAAATAACAGGTGGAATAATTAGAATCATGTAGGAAATTTTCTTTAAAGGGAAAGGGTGGTAAAAAGTGTATTATACTTTGGAACTTCTCCTACTCCTTATGCTGGGAAAAGACAATAACCCACTACTATTCTGGACTACTGGACTATATTGGATTATTTTGCTGAGTTGCACCCACAGTATTTAAGTGGCAATGGAATACCCATCTCTGACAAAACTAAACAAAAAAGGGGATATAAATTAAGGACCATTTTTTTTTATCTATGTATACAAAATAGATATACAACTATATTCTCTTAATTCAATAAGAAGAAAGATTTGTACTAGTAGTGCTTGGGCAGGACATCATGTCTGCATCTTGTACTATGAATAACTACTGCGAAGACAACAATATGCAATGTATTAATTATTGTAACTGTCCTACTAACCTGTTTTGAAACTGTCTCCTTGCTATTTGTTTCTCAATAAAATTAATTTAAAAAAATACACAACTGACAAACTTTATCAAGGAAGTAAACTCAGGCAATATAAACTATATTGTTTATATTGTTTTCTACAAATGTCTTCTGGTTTTAGCTTTTAAACTATGTAATAGCCTTCCTTGGATTGGGCAGTGTGGCCACAGACTTAAGAGTCCACAACCTGATATTTCAAGTACTGACCAGGCCCAAACCTGTTCAGCTTTTGACACCAGATACTTTTTTTAGAATACCAGAGCAAGACTGCCAGATGTTTTCCTGGAAGGGATGCTTATTCTGAAGTGATCTATTTGTATTTATCCTTTAATTTAAAATGTTTGATTGATTTGTGCTTGCAACTCCCAGCCTGGTAATAGCGATCCGCATCCTAAGGGCGATACCTCAGATCCTGCCTGTGTTGGAAATATTTCTGGATACCTCCATGCCTGTGGTTCCAAGTAAGGAATTATTTTGCCCCTTGTGGTACAATTGTCAGCATCTGGGGAAATGTTTTGGTTGCCACTGCTTGTAAGGGAGGTGCTATCAGGACTTGGTGTGCAGAGGGCGTTCTACAGATTCAGGGCAGCCACTTCCAAGTAGTTACAGTAACCACGGCTGAATATCTTTTGTCTTGTTTTTCAAATGTGCATTGTCTCTAACATCTTCTCTAGTATTTTTATACTCTTTTTAAACTAAATTTAAAAATGTAAAATGAACAAAGGAAAAAAATAAGGTTTATTGAAAGGAAGAATTAGTGTTTGTTTGATCTGTCTTGCATACCTATATTTGGTAATCTGAAATTTGATGATAACAGCGCATGATATAATGACCATTGTGAATTTTCTATTCTTGATTTGAAATTCTGTTCATTTTTATTGTTTTATGTTGCTTTGTCTTTGTTCTTGTTATTTGTTTTGTTCCTCTTTAAAATAAAAAAAAGGAAGATTAGCTCAGTGGCACAAGCACCTGTCTGGCAGGCACAAGGTTCTGAGTTCAATCCCAGGAACAAAAAGGAAAACAAGTACCAGTAGTGTTGAGTTTGAGAAACTCTACTCCAGACAGTTCCATGTTTCCTCCAGGCTACTCCCAATACTTCTGTGTGCTCTGCAGCTGGACAGGTGCTGGCTCTACAATTTTTTGTGTTCTCTAAGTATTTCCATCTTTTCATATATGTGAGTCTCAATCCCGTTTCTCTTGCAGATCCAGCTGTGTAATGTGGGCTACACTACCTAACTGTTCTGTGCTTCAGTACCCCTGTAAAAATAAGGTAACAATATTTATTTAAGGCTTATTTTAATGATTAAAAATAATGCACACAAATAGTGCAATAAGTGGCATTTACCTAGAGCTTGTCACAGGCCAAGGCTGTGTTATGGGTGCAGTTTATTATTTTGCTGAATCTCTAAAACAACTCTATAGGTTAGCATAATGATTACCTCTTCATTTAGTATGACACCAATAAGTCATAGGCATTGATGGCCTCGTGTTTCTTGTGAATGGGAGAAAGTCTATAAAGCTGTTGTCCAGACTTTTGTTTTCATTTATATATTTGGTACAGGGTCTCAGTACACAGCTCAGGCTCGTAGTGATCCTCCTTTTTCAGCTTCCCCAGTTCTGGGATTACAGGCATATGCCACTACACCTGGACTCATTTTCTGGCTCAGCATGCCTCGGGGGCAGAGCTAGCATGGCATGCCAGACTGGGGATCAAATCCTGGTCCCTGTAATTGCCAAAGCAGAAGCTTGGTCTACTGAGCTATCTCTCCAGGCTTTGCTGTCCGGAATTTGGATCATGGGCTTCCACTTTGCCTGTCCTGGCTCTGAGTCTATGCCTGTTGCTGACTGGGGGACTGGCTCAGTATATGTGTCTCTCCCTGCTGCTCCTTTTTATTCTCCATCTCTTCTTCCTCCTCCTCCTCCTCCTTCTCCTCCTCCTCCTCCTTCTCCTCTTCCTCCTCCTCTTCCTTCCCCTCCTCCTCTTCCTCCTCCTCCTCCTCCTCAAACTCACTTTTCTCCTTGCTCTGGGACTGCAAGCTTACTCAGGCATGTCCTCTTGGAGCAAGAGAACAAGGGATGGGGCACATGGCCCCCTGAGGCAGGTGGCCCTGCAAAGCAGTGCAGCACAGCCATGGATCAGGGAAAGTAAAACACTGGGGCTGGTAAAGCATTCTCCCCCCAGCTCTACCCTGTGCCATCCAGCCTGCTCTGGATGCTCAGAACGAAGCACTGAGCTTCTTTCCCTGTGGGGAAGTCCTGAGAAGTTTGGCCAGCAGCTTCCTTCCTTTTCCTCTACCCTCCCTTGAGTTATGCTGCACTCTGGGATGTGGACGCTGAAGTTCCTGGCACAGGACCATTGCCATCTTGCTAATGGGCTCTAGGCTGGGGCAGACTGGCCTCGTATTTTCCAGGGAGCCTGAGGAAAAAAAAGGAAGGGTGGATTCTAGCTCATCCCCAACTAATAAAGCATTTGTAGATGTAGAGAGAGATATTACGCCAGGGGAGGGTGAGAAAAAAAGGCCACTTCGAAAAGCCTTTCGAAAGCCTTCTCTCCCATCTGTTCAGCTCATAGGAAGGCTCTGTTTTCCATACTTAAAGGATTTGTAAATTCATTACCAACAAGTAAAATGTACAAAGCACACACAGAGGCATCAAGGTCTGATTCACCATCTGCTGGGGAGTCACATCCTACCAGCAGTGTGGAGCTGTTCTCCGTAGTGAGCAGCACAGACCAAGGTCCTCCCAGGCACAGAGGCCAGTGGGTGCACCACTTGTCCATCACATTTTATTGCACGGGGGAAGGACTGCACATTCCCTAGGCCTGCTTCTTCCTCCCTTCTTCTCCTATTTGATCCTGTGGAGCTGGGGAATGCCTTTGGGGTGCAATAAAGGATATTGTCTTTGCTCCCACAGATCATAGGAGTAGAGATGGAGAAGAATCCCAAGCACCCTGTTCCACTGAGGCTATTTTGGTTGATGTGGGTGAGAAAGGTATCTGATGTGGCTCTCATTCCTAGTAAAGAGATCTTTCCAAAGGCCTGGACAGAGGCTGCATGAGACAAACAAAGCAAAAACAGAGGCTTGAGGAGATCACTTAGGCCTGGCACAGAGAGACATACAGCTGAGGCAGTATGTGTTTGGCTACTTGGTTTGGTGAGCCCCTCAATGGGTCATTGAAGTGGCACCCTGCTCCTTCTTTCCCCTCCTTCTTTTCTCTTCTAACCCTTGCTGCTATGGCTATGTGGCTGCTACTGCTCTGGCCATGGAGTTTGCCCTGGTTTCCTGCTAGGGTAGAAGGAGAGGCTATTGAGTCCGTAATTCTGTGCCAGCTTCCCAGCTCAATGATAAGAAGCTGAGAATAACAATTTAAAAGAGGAAAAGCTATTTTGGCTCACGATTTCAGAGGTTTTCATTCATGGTCATCCCATGGGCTTATGGTGCAGTTGAGCACAATGGCAGAGGGCATCATGGAGGAAGGCTGCATACCTCTTGGAAGCCAGAGGCAGAAAAAGAGAGGAAAGCCAAGGTAGACCATGCCAGGGCATGGCCCCTCGCAACCTACTTCGCTAACCTGGATCTCAGTTCCTAGAGTTTCAACCATATCCCAGGAGTTCATTCAGTTAGGAACCCATCAGTGGGTTAACACATTGATAAGATCAGACCCTTATGACCTAGTCACTTCCCAAAAGTCCTGCTTCTGAATCCTGCTGCCCTGGGTTCTATGCTTTCCCTTTTGGGGGACACCTTAGATCCAAGCCACAACAATTTATATGAAAAAATAACATCGGGTAAAAAATACTGAATTAAAATGGAGTTGACAGTAAAAATGGAATCTGAGAGAACAAGAGCTAAGCAAATTCTCTCTGTGTAGTCTCAGAACAGATCTGTAGGATCAGAAAGAGTGAGCAACCTAGAGACCTGTGAAAGAGTTCCAAGCAGAGAGAACAGCAAGTACAAAGGCCCTGAATCAAGAATGAGCTTGGTATCACCAAGATATAAAGGAAAGCCAGGGTGGGCCTTGACCAACTAACAGCAGGGAGAGTGATATGCAAATTCTTAAGATGTTAACAGGAGCCAGACCCTGGAACATGAAGCTTTATTGGCCAGCTTTGTCTCCGTAGCAAAGGCAACGGTAAGCAAGTGTGAAGTTCTAGGCAGGAGAAAAATGTGATTGGTGGAAGAAAACAAAATAGGAGAAAGACATTGGTGGATTGGACTCCAGTGATGGCGGTGAAAATAATGAGAGACACTGTGACTGAATATGTGTTTAGAAGTTCAGACAACCGGCCATGTAGATGTATTAGATGAGAGTTAGAGATAGGGAGGATGAAAATGACAAAAAGCATATTAGTTTTGGGCCGGCCAAATAACTCAGTGGATTAAAGCACCTGCAAACAGGCACAGGGGCCTGGGGTTTGGTCCCTAGGGCCTGCCAAGTTGCCCCATCCCTGGGTGTGCTGAGAGAGCAACTGCAACTGGGCAAGGTGGCACACATCTGTAATCCGAGCTGGGAGGCTGTAAACAGGTGGACCACTGCAAGTCTGATCTAGTAATGAGACACCGAATACCCTGTAGACCCTTCCCTAAAATACAAAAATAATTAAATAAATAAATAAAAGCACTTTAGTTTTGATGGACCCTGGTGACTTCACTATCATACATTTATATGTACAAGATGGGCCAGGCAATGATCCTGAGAACTATCAGCAGGTTGTTAAACTAGCTGTTACCTGGTGGGATTCTCACCCTGACTAACTATTTATGCCAATACCTGTGAACTGAGTGACTGCACTGAAGATAGAAATGTGTAATAGTGGGGTCAGACTTGGAATACCTGTCATTCTTGTCTTCAAAATATGTACTGCTTTTCATGACATACCAATTGTGGCCAGACTATATCTCAAATCTCAAGTAAGTATTTTTTAAGGGCAATAAATATAATATAGTTACTTATTTGATGGACATGCAATGATATAATCAGCTACATAAATGAATGTGAAATTGTCCAGTTCATTGGCATCTTATTATACCTTAAACAACAACCACAAAATCCAAGTACATTTTTTAAGAATGCCCGTGGGGCCTGCCCAAGAGCAACAATTTGGTATGGATGGTGGGACTACTTGAACCCTCTCTCCTCTGCTCCTGTACATGTCCAGCCATGGAATTCTGCTTTTGCACTCTTCCATCTTCACCCAGCACACTCCCTCCACCCTCTTCAGGTAGAATGCTCAAGAACTTCCTAAGATGTGCCAGTGCTTGCTCCCTCATCCTGCTAATGAAGTCCCGGGGCTATTTGTTTATTTCCCCTTTTCACTTATAAGTTTATAACTCTTGAAGGACTGGAACTAAATTCCTACTATCACTTTGGGTTTCTTTAAATATAACAAATCTTTCATTAATTTTCTTTCCTTTTTTATTTCTTTCTATACTAGGAGTTGAACCCTTGTGCCTGCTGGGGAAGTTCTCTAACACTGGGCTACTTTCCAGCTCTTTAAAAATTTTACTTGAAATAGAATCTTGCTGAGCTGTCCAGGATGGACTGAATTTTGCAATCATCCAGACCCTTGAGTACCTAGGATTACACTTGTGCTACTCTGGCCTGGCTTCCTCATGGATTCATTGTTGATGATGAACAAGTCAACTGCTCATTAGTGTCTGCACACTCACTAGCCTGCTCACGCCTTGTATATTCTTTTGATGAACTACACCATTGTATTCTCCACTTCCGGTCCTATTAGCCTGGCTAAATGCCACCTGTCTCCCACAACACAGCTCAAAACCTCCTTCATTAAATGTCTCAGTTCACACTCATATTTCTCTTCCAAACTACTGCTCTCCTTAGCAAAGCATGCTTGCAAGGTGGCCATTGGTGAACATGTGGGAAAACGACTGATAAATGGTCTCCTCTGCCCACCCATGACATTTCCTAAATGACATGTTGGCTCTCTGAGTCTTTGTTTATGTTTAAGCTGATGTTATGGTTTGTGTCTAGGTGCCCCTGCAAAACCTTATGTAATCACTGGTGTGACTTCTAGAGTTTGTTATCAATTCATGATTCATCACTGGGGTTATGAGTGTGAGCGCTGCTGGGATTTTGGCTGTGAGTGTCACACTTGCCTTGGGCTGATAGCCTAAAGGCAATATAAGGAACGGGGAGAGGCTTGCTCTCTGCCTGTGCTGCTGCCACCAATTTTTTTGCTCTTGCCATTTTGCTGTTTTCTACCACCATGAGCTGCTGCCCTCTGCCACATGCCACTCTGTCTTGGATCTAGTCATGTATGGAATCAAATCTCCACAAACTGTGAGATAAATAAACCTTTCCTTCATTAATTTTGGGTGTTGGGTATTTTGTCCCAGCAGCAAGAGGAAAGTAACTGAGACAGGATTACCTTACTCCTGGTACCAAATACTGTATCAGTTAGGGTTTTACTAGAGGAACAGATATAGCACAAGATATATAAATGTATAAGAAATTACAAGATTGGCTAATGACCGTCAGCCACAGAGTCAGATGATGAATCACGCAGAGGGCATCTGCATTCTGGAGACTGAAGGATTCAGTCCAAGGTCTGGAGCCCACTGCAGTGTTCCATGCAAGTCCATATCAGAAGGCTGATGGGTCTGCAATGTAAGGCTGATTAGTGTGCACCAGAAGGCTAAAGGTCCAAGTGGAAGCTGAAGAGTCTGTACTAGAAGCCAGGAGATGATGTCCAAGCTGACTACAAGACTGGTGAAATGGGAGGTCCTATCACTTTTCCTTTTATATCCTTTAAGTGATGAGTAACCCTAATGTAGGGCCTTTACACCTTAGATGAGAACTGCTGAGCTGATTTAGTTAAGCTTTAACTTCTCAGGTTGACACAGTCAGTCAACCACTACAGCTGAACACCTGCTTTACTTCTCCAAGATCAGAGTTTTGGAACATACAAAGCATCCTGTGACTACCTGGCCAGCCCCAACAAAAACCCTATCATCACATTTCTTGGCAGCACCCTGAACGGAAGTGTCATGTGTGTGTTGCTGCACTTTCCTTGCTGAGAGAGGGAGAGAGAGCAAGAGAGAGCTGGAGCATGGATTCTCCAGACTCTGGGGTGCATTTCCTCTTATGACCCAGCTATGTGTTTTACTACATCATTCCAGTGAATGTCAGATATATTCACAATTATGGGCTAAGTCTTACGAGTACTCAGAGTGAATATTCAAACATTGTCTTAGGGACCCTGGGCACAAGCTCATTTGGGACTTAACATTATTGTACTGCTGTAAAACCATCTTTATGTTATATAACTGACAAAATATCTACAAACCGTGGTACAGGGTTTCAGGGTAAGTCCTGAGGGGATTTGACTGACCTTGTCAGATACAAAAGTTACATTTCTTGCTAAATAGGTCTTGTTTTATCTTGGTCTTAACCATCCAGCAGAAAAATATAAAAATGAGATACAAAAAGTAAAGCCATATTAATATGCTGAGCTGTAAAAGGCCCCAGTCCTATGGATAACCCACCACTATTATAGACTACTGGACTATATTGGATTATTTTGCTGAATTCATACACCTACAATATTTAAACAGCAATGGAATACCCATCTCTGGCAAAATTAAACAGAAAAAGGTGATACAAATGAAGGAACCTTTTGTATGTGTATATACACAAAATAGGTAGGATAGATATACAGTTACTTTCTCTTAATTCAATGAGAAGAAAGATCTGTACTAATAGTGTTTGGACAGGATATCATGTTTGAATATTGTACTATGAATAACCACTAAAAATACAAAAATATGCAATGTATTAATTATTGAAACTGTTCTACTAATTGGTTTTGAAACTGTCTCATTGCTATTTGTTTCTCAAAAAAATTAATAAAAAGAATATATCATATAACTAATACCTGCACATGAGCCTTGTACTCCCACAGGAAACAGAGATGCACAAATGTGCCTTGTGTATACTTGCATCCTGCTGTACTCATCATGCAGGCCTGTTCCTTCAGAAGAAGCCCAGTTAGTACTTGCTGGGACAAGGAAAGAGTACCAAAGAGACTAGTGGTTGGGGTAATAGCTTCATGGCAGTCTCTGAGGATGTAGCCGAGATAATTTAGTACTGTTAGTGGTGTCCTATCTCCTGGGGCAGAGGAAAGCTAAGCTGATCAAGCTCTAGTAGGGCCTCCAAGTAATTCTTAGTTATACAGTGCTGCTTATACCCTGGGGAAGTAGAGACTTCCTGCATTAGATAAAAAAGGTAGAAAAACAGGTAAAAACAGTTATCCCAAGCTGTTTTCAAAGTGTATATCTGGATGCCAGAGCCTCATGTCCTCAGTTTATTGAACCAGAAAGCTACAGGGGAGCAGTGCATTTTGTTTTGTTTTATTAAAGTGCAGGGAGATAGTCACATGTGCATAAATGCAGATATGTCTCTGTAGTTACTTCCAAAACTATCTGAGTAGTTGTATGTATTTCTATATGCATAAACAAGCATATTTCCCATATGTCTGCTTATGCAGATATATGTGAATCTGTATGGGTTTTCAAGCCTAATTCATGTGCTCATATATCTGGTATGCATAGGCATATATGCTTATCTGTGCCCTGGCGTGCCAACAAGAGCCTATGTACACATATGAACATGCATTCTGATTCTTGCTTATCTGCTCTGTGCCAAGAACAGGCAGCTGCTTTAATAATAGCTGCATCTGAATGAGTGTGCTAACTGCTGTGGCCTTCCTGCTATCAGGATTGCTTCAGCCCTTGCAGGATTACCAGTGCTCAGTGTAGTTTAAATATATCTCCAGTCCTAATCCCTAAACAAAGATGCAATGATTTTTACTAAATATGTTGGATTATTTATTAAGATAAAGTCAAGTATATGGGAAGCCATGTCTGGTGGGACATTGATTGCAATTCAAATTGGGAGATCATGAAACCAGATGCATCTCCTCCCACGACAAGGGAGGGAGGAGGGTAAAGAAACAGAAGGCAAGGAAATGATGAAACAGCCAGATTCTTAGAGAGAGAAAGGCCACCACTTGAGGCAGTTGCTCATACAGACACACTGGGTCAGGAAGAGGGGAAAAACCAGCCTTCCTCACTGGAAAGGATAAAGCTCAGATCATGGAGTATGAGCCAGGTTATGAGTGCAAATTCTCCAATGACGCCAGGAAGGAGAAACAAGCAAAGAGCCACCTACCCACAGTCGGGCACTGTTCTGGGGAAATAGATGAGCCACTGCCAATCATGGAATATTGCTGGGCAAATGAGGGTGTTCTCTGTTATCCTGAAGCCTGTAGTCTTACACTGGCAAGCACATCTTGGTAGGTGTGCCAGAGAAGATTCCAGCTCACTCAGGAACTTGACAGTGAGATTAGTGAGACTGCGTGAACACATGTAGCTCCCTCAGCACAGAGGAAGAGGCCAGGGATGTGAGTAGGGCAAACTGTTGCTTGCTCCAGGAAGCAAAGAAGCTAATTACAGGAGCTCAGAGAGACTGGAGACTGGACTCATTACTTCTGGAGCAACTCTAGACATCCTACTGCAGCCAGCAGAGAGTTGCTTTGTGTAGAGACGAAGCTCATACTGGATATCTGCGGATGTTAGAGCCATAAAGAGCTAAATCTTTGGGTGAAAGCTTCAGGAGGTGCCAACCTCATCACTCTTCAAGTGATTCTGTCCAGTACAGTTGCAATTAGTTTTAAATTCCTGCAAATGAGAGAGGATACGTAGAAATTACCTAGCAAGTGCACATATGAAGCCTGTGCTAAATCCCATGAGAGGAAGTGAGAAACTATAGTCCTGCACTAAATGAAATAAGACTTATGTTATCATTGACATAAGTTCAGACTTGAATCTGTTATGATTTCTTTCTTTGTGCTGTTATCTATTCTAATATCTTTTTTTGTCTTGACTAATTATTTTATCCATTTTGTTGATTTATGAAATAAGTCTTAGTTGTCTTATTTTAACAGTTGCTTTAGACATATATTCAACTTATTGCACTTTACCTTCAAGTGATGTAATACCATTTCATGCATAAAAACTTTATGAAATTATCTAAATAAGAACTTTTGCCACATTCTTGGGACCCCTTCATATCTGCCCAAGGCCAGGCCCTGCAAGTGTGTGGGAAAGCTTCTCTGCTCCCCTGCACCTGCTGGACTGCTCCAGTCCAAGCCCTGGTCCACTGTGTGAGACTTTTCACCTTTTGCCATGCTCGCAGGACCTGTCCACCTGTCCAGAGCCAGCCCAAGCCTGCCTTGTGACTGAGAACTTCCTCTGTGCTCTTGAGACCCCTCCAGACCTAACCAAGCCCAGGCCTGCTGAGTGTGTGGGAGAGCTTCTGAGTTCTCCTGCACTGCCTGGACCACCCCAGACCAAGCCCAGGCCTGGCATACAGGCCTGGGGTGAAAATCTGCAGCTGAAGTCCCTGCAAAGAGACTAGGGGCCAAACCACACAGCTAATCAAAGAACAGAACATGTTCACAGAGGGGCACAACATGTTCACCTCCAAGGGCAGCAGCAGGAAGGATCTGAGCACAGCAGCCAGGCACAACTGGATGAGCTCAAACTTAGTAGATTGGCGCCTGAATTTCAGTAGGTGCTAAGGCTATAACTGTGCTAGGGTTCTACACCAAAGGTCAGAGAGAAGTGCTGCACAAAATGACAAAGAGAAAGAGCAAAATTCAATCTCAGCCCACCCAGAACAAGTGCAGAGAACACTAGCATAGCTGAACTGTCTGAATTAATAGCATGTGAAGTAAAGAAACAAAAGCAGAAAGGTATAGAGGAACTCAGATCATAATTAATCTCTAAAACAAAAAAAGAAATCTCTGAATTAATCATATCTGAAGTAAAGAATCAAATGCAGGAACATATAGAGGAAATCAGATCAGAAATAATCTCTGAAGTAAAAGAATTAATTAATAACTGCTTCTCAAGAAGACACTGGTAAAAATAATAGAGAAGATCAGAAAAGTGACAGATTCCTTGAATGAGCAATACAGGAAAGAAATAGATTGCATGAAGTAGAGCCAAAGAGATATAGAGGAGCTTAAAATTTCAATCACAAGTTTGCAAAATCATTTGAGTGAAAGTGAAGATAGAGCTTCAGATCACAAAGATGTCACAATTAGTGAAAAGGTAAGAAAAGATCTCTTAAAAACAAATAAGATGCAGAAAAAAATAATTCAGCATCTGCAAGATGATGCAAAGATGAACAATGTGAGACTAGTAGGCATCAATGAGAAAGAAGGTGTCAATGCAAATGATATAAAAATAATATGGCCAGATGAAGAAACAATGTGACATTCAGGTAACTGAAGCATACAGAATTCTAAACAACTTCAACCTATTAAAAATACAAGATCCCATAAATTCAGCACAAGAACAATATACTGAAAGCTGCTAGAGAAAAGAAACAGATCACATTTAAAGGAGCACCCATTAGAATAATGGCTGACTTCTCTTCCAAAACCATGAAAGCAAGAAGAGTATGGAGCAGAGTACTTTAAGTCCTCTATGAAAAAAGTCCAGACCAAACTACTATACTCTTCAAAGCTCTCTTTCAAGTTTGATAGAGAAGTGAAATACTTTCATGACAAAGAACAACTACAGAGTTTCATGATGACAAAGCCAACGCTATACAGACTATGAAAAGATGTTTTAGAGATGATCAGAACTCCACAAACAAGAACAGAGGGAACCCACTAAATAGGGTAAACAATTAAACACATGAGAAAAAGGAGTAAACAACAGCAGGTAAATAACATGTCAATCATAATCAATACAACTCAATTATAACCATCAATGTAAATGGTCTCAGTTCACCAATTAAAAGAAATAGGTTGGCACAGTGGATCAGGAAACAAAATCCGACAATATGCTATATACAAGAAATACACTTAACTCATAAAGAAATTCATAGGCTGAAAGTCAAAGGATGGAAAACAATACTACATGCCCCAACACCTCAGAAAAAAGCAGGAGTAGCAATTCTGCTCTCAGACAGTCTCAACTTCAAACCAAGAATGATCAAATGAAATAAAGAAGGCCAGTATATACTGTTTAGGGGAAAAATTCAAGAGGAGCAGGTAACACTCATAATATATATGCACTAAACATGGGAGCACCCAACTATATAAGACAAATCTTAATGGACATGAAAAATCTAATATCCAAGACCACAATCTTAACATGAAACCTTAATACCTCCTTATCCCAAAAAGATAGGTCAAACTGATAAAAATTAGCAAAGAAGTAGCAGAACTGAACCAGAGCTTGGAACAAAAGGACTTAGTGGACATATACAGTGTTCCACCCAACAACAGTTGAATATACATGTTTTTCAGTGCACATAGGTCATTCTCTAAAATAGACCACATATCAGTCCATAGGTCATGCTTAAGCATATGCAAGAAAAGAAAAATTATCCCTTGCATATTATTATCTGACCACAGTGCAATGCAACTGGAAATAAATGACAAAAGAAACCAGAACAAAACCCTAAATACATGGAGATTAAACAATACCCTGCTCAGCAACCAATGGGTCACAGATGAAATTAAACAAGAAACTCAACAATATCTACAATTAAATGAAAATTTAAGCACAATTTATCAGAATTTATAGGATGCAATGAAAGCAGTTCTTGCTAAGTGAGCAGTTCCTTTCTTAATTTTAAGTGCTGGGTGTTTTGTCCCAGAAACAACAGAAAAGTAACAGAGACACTAGCACAGGAGTTTTATTCTTTCAGTATTTAAAAGCTGTTGCTCCACTCTTAATTTGCTTTCCATGCTTCTGATGAAAAATCTGCTATTGTTTCTGTACATAAAGCATTCTTCTGCTTTCCAGGTTAGTATTTTCCTTGTTCATGGTCTAAGTTACTTTCCTCATTGTTGGGACAAAAATATTTAAATCCATCACATAACAAAGGAGAGATTTGTTTCAGCCTGCAGTTGTAGCCCCGTCTCGGCTGGTTCTAAGGTAGAGACTGTGGGGGAAGACCTGGACGGAAGAGAGCTGCTGACATCATGGCTTCCAATAAGCAGCAGGGAACAGGGAGGAGCCAGCGAGGAAGATGCACACTTCTGGGTCACATCTGCACCTCTTCTGATCAGCTTCCCCACCCCAGCCTCCATCTATGCACAGCATACATAGCTCTTGAACTTGTCAGTGGTCAAACCCACTGATAAGTACACCACCCCAATGGTCCAACTATTTCCTAGAAGTCACCTTCAAGAATGCATGAACATTCTTTCATGTGAATTACAGCACTTTGAGCTATTTTGACAGGAAAAGCATTTGACAGAATCTAACATCGACTTCTAATAAAATGTTTCAGGAAAACAAAGAATAAGTGGGAAAATTTCAACCAAACAAGCATCAGCAAAATTTTAAGGTTGTCGTCAGACTTAATACTTTCCTCCAAATACCAGAAAATGTCCACATTCACCATTTCTGTCCAACATTGTACTGGAGATTCTAGACATTGGACTGAAGTAAGAATTAAAAAAATAAGTAATAGAAGCATGAAATTATCTTATATATAAGAATGACATGATACCATTTCAAAGTGAATATCCATGCAAAAAAGCCTATGGAATATAATATTCCATAGAAAATACAATGAATACTGTGAGTGTAGCAAGTTGCAGAATGGGTCTATATACAATTTCAATAATATTTTTTCTTAGCAAAGAACAATCAAAAACTAAAAGTTCAGATGTGCTTTTTTAAAAATGCATTTATTGTCACAGGATCTCACTGTGCAGCTCAGACTCATAGTGATCCTCCTGTTTTCAGCCTCTCCAGTGCTGGGATTACAGGTGTGTACCACTATGCCCCACTCCATGGCCAGCCCAGCCTGCCCTGGTGGCAGGGCTGGTGCAGGATGTGGTACCAGGGATAGAAGCGCAGTGCCTGCACTTGCCTAAGCAGGCACTCGATTCCATTGAGCTATATTGCCAGTCCCTCAAAAATGCCTTTTGTAATATATAAAGATATAAAGTGTTGAAGGATATATCTGGTAAATTATTTCTCATACCCTGAAAACTACAAAACATTTCAGAGAGAAACTAAATTAGTTTTTAAATTTTGTTTTACTTTTTAAAGAAAGCACAAAATACTATTAAAACAGAAAAATTCCCCACAACCCCTCCAACATTTGCTATTGGCTGGCTTCTTTTTCTATTTTATTTTATTTTTTTCCATTTATTTTTATTTTATTGAAATACAAATGTCAATCAGACAGTTTCAAAACACCATAACCATAGAGAGTCGATGAAATAATACATTGCAAACTCTTTTCATAACGTTTTGGTATTGTACAAGGTGCATACATGATATTATATTTACAGGTTTTTATACAGCTGAATTATATCAAAGATTCAATAATTATTTACCTAGTGGATGACCATAGCACTAAAAGCCGACATAATATCCTGTCCAACCACCATTAGTGCAGATCTTGCCTCTCTCAGAATTATGTAGAAGCACAGCGTTATCTATCCCAACTGTACTGTCTATACACATACATGATGACTTTCTTTCTACAACCCTTCCTTTGTCTACACCTGTCAAAAGTGGGCACTCTGTTGACATTCAACTACCTTAGGTGCTTGAACTCGACACCACAATCCAACACAGTCCAGCATTCTGCAACCATAGGGAGTTATTCAAAGAAATTGTCGGCCATATCCATTTACAGCTCAGCTTAATATTATGGGCTCACGATGTATACTTCATTTTTATACATTTATACTTTTCTGCTGGATGGTTAAGACCTAGGTAGATCATAACTTATATACCAACACATGAACTTTATACTTCTTATGTGGTCATTGAAGTCTTCTCAGGGTTTATCTTGTAGTCCTGTACATTATTCTGTAGTTCCTTTGTCTGTGTCATCCATGTGGATGAGTCACGGCCAATGCTTGACCAGAATGCACTCTGTGAGAGCCTGAGAAAAAGTTTTCTCTTCATATGACTCTCCCCAGGCACACCATAGAACTTCAATCTCTTTCCTCTGTGGCTCCACAATCTCCTTGCTCAGAAAATTTGGAGCTCACCTGGGTCTCATGATATTGCAGTACAGGTTCTCCTATGTCCTGAGTCTTCGCTGAACTTGAAAGGCAAGGGCCAAAATGTTGGCGTGCCTTGTGGCTCTTCTATTTCTCCAACTCTGACTTGTGATCTTAGGTTGTTAACCATCCAGAAGAAAAGCTGATTAGTATCCTGCAGCATATGCCATTCACTTTGCCTTATCTAACTCAATTGATTTTACTTGTTGTACATTTCCTTTTGTATTTCTGCTTTTCGCTTGTTATACTAGGGAGACTATACGATATTTACACATGTGTGTCTGGTTTATTTCACTTATGAGTATATGTACAAGTGGCATCCACTTCAGTGTAAATGCTTCAAACCTATCATTCTTAATAGCTGAGTAATACTCCATTATATAGAAATACCACATCTTTTTCAACCATTCCTCATGTGATGGACATCTTGGTTGTTTCCAAGATTTTGCTATCACACATTGTGCTGCTATAAACATAGGTATACATATATCTCTATGATACAATGTATCCAAATCCTTTGGGAAAATTCCCAGTAGGGGGATAGTTGGCTTGAATGGGATTTCTAGTCCTATTCTTTT
>PVKA01036147.1:0-22032 GCA_004027165.1 Ctenomys sociabilis
ATAAAAAAACCTGTAAATATAATTTCATGTATGCACCTTGTACAGTACCAAAACGTTATGAAAACAGTTTGCAATGTATTAATTCATCGACTCTGTATGGTTAAGGTGTCTTGAAACTGTCTGATTGACATTTGTATTTTAATAAAATAAAAATAAATGGAAAAAAAAAAAGAAAAAAACAAGAAACAAACAAACAAAAAAAAAACACAAATCTCCGTGCAGCAGCACTCAGTGCCAGCAGGGGTCGCCCAGGAGACAAAAGTACCACCTGGTAGTGACAGGGTTCTTGAAAGAAAAGTTGAGGGGGCAGGGGGCATACAACATTGGAAAATTCTCTGTACCTGCTCAAAGCCCAGCCAGATAAAGCTGCAGCATATAAACTTCCTGATGTGGCTTAAATTGTTTTTTTCTGAGCTGTTCAACATGAGAGATCACAGAAAGCCCTTTTTAACAGTTTAGAAAATATGCTCAACTTTCTTAACTTATAACAAAAATTATTTTCAAGCTCATGATAGTAATAAATAGGACTCTAGCGTCCGTGGAGTTAGTTCAGTAGAATAAGCACTGGCCTGGCAAGCACAAGGTCTTGAGTTCAATCCCATGTACCACCAAAGAAATAAAAAAATAAATATTAAAAAGATAAATAAACAGGTGTCTTTAAAGAATGTACTGCATTGAAATAATAATATCGCCTTTGTCTCAGGCTTATCTTCTTGGATAAGACTTCCCATTCATCTCATTTTCCACCTGAGTTCCCTTTTGTATCCCTTCTATTTTACCATGTAAGTTAGCCCTCACTGAACATGACATTAATCATTTAAAAGTATAAAGCTGGATCACATTTATTATATGCAAACCACCGCCCCAATGCAGTGGTGTTCCTCAAAAGAAAATCTTAGAAAAACTAAAGGAATATTTCCATTCACTCCTTCCCATAGCCCTGTACTACCTATAATCCACATGAAACTTTATTATTTCATATATGAATTACGTCGTTATTACCATCAGATTGGATTTTGATTCATAACCATATTGCTTATTGGTCATTTGAACCAAACCTTTATTATATTCCTTTCATCCAGCTCCCTGCTCGGAACTCTTTCTTACACCACAGAAACTGCCTCCTTCCTGCATAGTATGTCCAATTTTTTTTTTTCATTACTAGGAATTGAACTCAGGACTCTGCACTTACCAGGCAGGCATTTATTCTACTGAGATGTCTCCCCCAGTATTTCTCCTGCATAGTATGGGTCCAAATGAATATTGCTCTTTGAACGCATATATTTTAGGCCTCTAATGTGAGAGAGCCTCTGCAATATTTCATCTCTTCTGACTAATCTTTTTTTGGGGGTGCATGTACTTTCTTACTGATGACTCACATGCACTTTGCTTTGTGGCTCATCAGTGCTGCACTGTGCAGATAGACCACCTTGTCTGTTACCAGGAACCTATCGAAGGGAACCTGTGATGCTTCTGTGATTTAGTTCTTTCTACTTATGCTGCTGTTCAACTAGATGTGCAGGCATCCATTAGCTCCTACAGGAGAGCTTTCTCCAGGTACAGCTGGACCAAATGGAACCTTTTCATTGAGTTGCTTTGCAGATCTCCATAACAATTTCAACAGTTTCACTGATTTACACCCCCAACAGTTTATAAGGGTGGTTATTTCCCCTACAATCTCTCTATCCTGCAATGATTTTTGAGTTCTGAGCAATGGCCATTCTTTTCGTGCATGTGTGTGTGCAGGGTCTCACTATGCAGTTCATATTCATAGTGATCCTCCTGCTTTTAGCCTGGGATTACAGGCTAAAACTTCCAGTGCTGGGATTACAGTTGTGCATTACAATGCCCAAACTCTCAAGGGCCATTCTTACCTGTATAAGTAGATACCTCCGTGTTTGATTAGCATTTCTCTGCTGGCCAAAGATGCTGAGCATTTTCATGTCTTTAATGGTAATTTCACTGGAATTTATCAGAAAGTTACCCATTCATTTCAAATAAATATTTTAATTGGTTATTTTATTTTTAGATATATTTTTAGTTCTTTATATACCATATATTATTCCTATGTCTGAGTTATAGATGGCTTTAACATTTTACTTTAACATTTTAACATTTTACTTAAAAGCATAAATGGATTCAAAGTTATTTCAAGCATCAAGCTTTCTTTTCTGACTTTTGTAATAGCACTGCATTTTAATAAATATCCTTAAATATTGATACTTAAAACATTAATAGTAGCCAGGAATGTAATATGGCTCAGTGGATCAGCATCTGCCTGGCAAGAGAAAGGTCCTGAGTTTGGTTCTCAGAACCAAAAAAATGAAAAGTAAAAAAGAAAGACAAATCTTTATTTCATTATATCATAACGTTGACAGTCTTAGTAATCAATTTAAATTAAAATAAGATATGGACAATCTTAACATAAATACAAAATACAACTTCAGAATAACCCAACCAGTAGTGAGAATTTTCAGAAGTTCTAAGAGCAATAGCATTATTAAATATTTGATAAGAATTGTTTCCTAAATATTCATATTATATTTACATAATAGTAATCCTGCTATAATATATGTTACATTTACAGAACAAATACTGCCAAATACCCACAAGAAAACAAATACATTTTTGGTTTCTCATTTTTAAAAATTATGTTAATACCTGTTGGCTGCACGCAATGTTCACTTCTATTTTGGAAAGTAGGTTTATGAACCCATCATATATTCATTCTTTTTATTTTCCTTACCCTCACTTCCTCTCTGTATATTAGAGAACAGACAAAATACCATCACATGCGTTATGCACATCACTGTGTATATAAAACAGATTAGAAAGATACCAAGAAGCTTTAATGAAATAAACACATAAATGTTAATAGAAATTAATGCAAATGGGAAACTCAGTAAACACAATGTTAGTTCTGGAAGAGCTCAACAAACAGGCTTGGGCTCAATCTTTTTGAATAAGTTTAATGTAAAAGAGGATAAAATTATAACATCTAAATTAAAAGTAGAATACTTTTTCCATTTCAGCAGAGGAAAGTATATTAGAATATAAAAAAGGACAAATAAATAAACACACTGGTTCCAAACAGACATATGAAGAAATAGAAAAGTTGAAATGATTTGAAAGATGTGTGTTTTACAATTATCATTATAAAGGAATATTAAATAATTTGTGGAAGAGCTCTGATTTCCCCAGTTTGTCAAGAGGGGCTACATTAGATATGGTTCTCCAGACAGCAAAGACAAAAAGGACAGGTAGCTTCAGTACACAGGAGGAGAGTTTTCCTCAGGAACTGGCTCACATGAACTTAGAGACAGGAAAGTTCCAACCCTGCAATGTGGGATGCAGGTAGAGACCAGGGAGCTTGGGGTGTAGGCAAAGTTGGTGGCTGGGGGCTGCAGAATCTATGGTGCTGGATGATGCTGGTAGTTGCTTCACTGTAGCTCACTCCAGATCAGTGACTGATAAAATGATAGAGGGAAACATACTTCTTTCAGAGTTCATTGACTGAAATATTCTTAAAATTATGAACGCCATGCAAGATGACATACGATCATCAAAGTGGACCTACACAACCACCAACCATCTCCATGAACACAGCACACAGTCTAACTTTTGAGCACAGCCCTTCTTTATGCTACTACAGTATCACAGACTTACGCTAGGCACAATCATTTCACCAAGATCATATGGTCCATCAATAGACTATACAAGAATTAGGTTCCCCTTAAAAAATAAAGCACAAGAATATGAAAACTGAAAGTGTACGAGACTTTGAATGTAAAAAGTTGCAGGTCTATTGAGATAGCTCAACATTCAAGCTTAGGAAAAGCTCAGGGACCATGGTTCAATCCCTGGCATTCCATGCTGCGCCAGCCCCACCTGTGCTGAGCCAGACAATAAATGAATAAATAGGGCTGGCAAGATAGCTCAGTGGTCTAAAGCGCCTCTCAGGGACGGCGGTTTGATCTCCAGCACCACATGCTATGCAAGCCCCTCCCCCCAGGGTGGGCTGAGCTGAGCCCCTCCCCTGAAAAAAAAAATCTGTAATGTGTAGCGAGACACTGCAATAAATAAATAAATTTATAAAATAAATAAATAAATAAATAAATAAATAAATAAATAAATAAATAAATAAATGAAACTACATTTCCTTCAGCTCCTGTGAATACCAGGAGCAACAATCTATATCATGAGTATTGCAATAAAAATATAGCAAAGCTTTCAAAAAGTGCATGCATTGGTTATGGGACATGAAGTGACACAGACACTCCCGCTAGTACAGAGGACATGACAATAGGACAAGGATGTAAATTGAACATTATGAAGCCTCAAAATAATTTTTTGGTGGTACCAAGAATCTAACTCAGGACCCTCAGGTGACAGAGGAGGACTTATTCCATTGAGCTATCTTCCCGGTCCCTCAAATTAAAAATATAAATGGAAAGGCCGTACAAATTTATGACAAGTTGTGTTCATGAGGCAAAAAGTGGGATGTGGGAATGGAGCATGTGCTCACATTTGTGCTGTTCCCTGGGGCTAGGCGATGCACAGTGCTATGAGTTGCAGTGTGTGTGCAGAGTGAGAGTCTCCTCAACTCAACACATCCAATGTCCATGAAAGCCAGGTGGGTGTGGGTCCAAGAACACTGTTTCATATTGCCTTGATGTGTATTTCCCTTCATCTCTCTTGCATCTCCCTCTTAAGTTTTGTAAGGAGAGCTGGAATATCAAACCTGATTTTAAAAGAAATGTATTCTTTATATTTAACTGAATTGGATTCAATTTTATATTTAGAAATATTATTTATTTTATGAAAACCTGAGTTGTCAGGGATTGGAGAGAAATCAACATGATGTCACCAGTCCATAAGGAGTCTAGCATTTCCAGACAGCAAAAGAAAACCCATTGTTTTGATTTCTTTTGTTTTGTTTGTTTACCTTTTTTACAGTTTTCGTATTCCATTTTATTTTGAATTTCTAAGGATCTACTTTTGGTGGCATGACTGTTACATAAGGCCATTTAATATAAGTTCCTGAAACTGAAGGATCACTAGGAGTCTGATCTGTGTAATGAGACCCTATAGATCCTGTGCTAGTACATTAAAAAAAAAAATTGTTTTTCCTGAATTGCTAGCATCTTCTCAGAAATTCTACATTGGTCCCAAAACAAGGTATGGTGGTAAACACCTGTGTTAGTTGATACATTGTGTCAAATTGGCTGAATAAGTTTCTGCAGTTTTTAGCTTGGGGGTCAAACCCTGCAAGTGGGCAGGTCTCAGAAATTGAGAAAGGCATCCTGTCGCCCTGCCTCACTTCCGTGAAGAAGTCTATCTTCAGAGGAGCTTGACCTTTGCAGCTGTACCACTCTGGAAGAGCTCCAATCTTTGATCTTTGAGGTGAACACCGGTCCTCGCAGTCAGCATAGAAGGAAGAGAGAGGCTTGATGGTGCCACAGCTGCTGCTTCTCCTCTGCTCTTCATTGTTTTTTGATGCCTGAACTGCTGTTGTTTGCCTTGGAGCCAGTGGAGTATGGACTGAACCCTCCAATAACTATGAGCTAAATAAAGCTTTCCTTCCTTCATTTTAAATGTCAGGTATTTGTCCCAGCAATGAGTAGAAAGTAACCAAGACAGAATTTGGTACCAGAGGAGTGGGGTCATTACTGTGTCTATACCTAACAATGTGGATTACAAGCTTTTGGGAATGGTTTATGGGAAGAGATAGGAAAGGCTCAGAGATGTTGCCTACTTGTGAAGAGCTGGAATAGGTTTGGCTGTACTGTGCAGGTGGTTCTGGTTAGAGTTTAGAAGACTAGAAGGCTGATAGAAAGCCAGCCTGTACAGACCAAGCTGGGGAGGTTTCTGCTGGGAAGAAGATTGTTGGACTCCAGATCATTTGCGTTTTGACTTGTCAGAAAGGTTGTTCGCATTTTGCTAGTGTCCAGAAACTTTGCCTGAGAATGGGTTTAAACGTGGTGGACTGCTCAATCTGGCAAAAGTTATTTCAAAGCAGCCAAATATTGGGGCAATGGTGTGTTTGATATTGGGAGCTTTTAGCCAGATTTATGTTAAGACTGAAGAGCAAAGAGCCCAAAACAATGATTTAGAAGGTTTTGAGTTTGGCCAGAAAGGAAGTGCCAGTAAGGTTGTGGACTATGAAGACAGAGCTGAGAGGATCTCCATTGCTGAGAAGGAACAGGAGAGTAGAAAAGATGTCCTGAAGAAATCACAGGAGGTTGTTCTTGACCTTTGCAGCCTCAGAATCTCAAGGGTGAAGGACTTTGCTTTGAGGAAAAAGTCACAGAGCTCCATGTTCCAGAATGGAGGCGGAGGTCATACCAGCTTCCAAAATGAAGACAGCAGCCACACCAGGTTACAGAATGGGGCCAGCGTAGAGAATTTGTTTCTCAGGATCAGGGTCAGAGTGCTCAGCCATCCAGGCACTTGACCCCTAGAGCCAAGAGAGGAAAATCTGGCTACTGCTTGAGCTGGAAGCAGACCTTGGCATCATCCACATGGTGATAGTTTTAGGCACATGCAGAGTGCAAGAGCTCTGAGGTTAAGAAGGCCTCCACCTGGATTTCAGAAGAAGGCCTGGGATTCCAGGCAGTGTGCCCCTGAGAAGCCAGTGCTTGAAGTTGTGAATGAGAGTTTAGAAACCTCAGATGTTTGAAAGAACCAGGACTGTGGATGGTCTAAAAAAGCTGCAAAAAGGCAGCACAGTAGGCCTGAGAGAAAAGCCATAGGACCTACCAGCCGGAGTGCCATAGGGATGGAGCCACGTAAGGCTTTTGGAGCTCATAACTCATTACAGGGTGCTTTCAATGGTCCACAGGGAACTACAGGACTTAATATTTGCTCTTCTAGACTTTGGGCTTGATTTTGTCTCAATTATTTTTATCTTTTATTATCGTTCATTGATACAAAATTCTCTCTATGCAGTTCAGCTCCTAGTGATCCTCCTGTTTACGGGTCCCCAGTGCTGCAATTTATGGGTGTGTTCCACCACGCCCTGTTTTGGGACCAACACAGGAATACCAAAGTTCTGGGCCAGCAAGGCATGAGGGATGAACTGCAGCCCTTGTGGTTGGCAAGCATGCACTTAGACTGCCAAGCTGTCTCCCCAGCCAACCCTAATTTTAAAAAAGCCAAGAGTGAGCTGCAATGGAGATAGGCGGACTTCTACAGATTTCATGAAATCAGGATGCTTTGAGAACCTAGTGAACAAGTTCTATAGGTTGACTATGAAGACCACACCCAAGGATAAAGGAACCCTTTTAGAAAAGGTACCAAAGAGAGTGGCACGGGGCTTATCCCAAGAATAAAGAAAGCCTAGTTATATTCTTTTTTTTTAAATCTATCACTAATAAAAAAGCACACAGATTCACCCTTACCTATCATGCTACATAAGCTCCTGTCAAAAGGCAAGCTCTAGTAAATGCAATCAGCAGGTCAGAATATATCAAGAACATTAACACTTTAATATTAAAGATCCCCACACAAACTGTGCAGAAAATTAAGACTGATTTCTAGTGCTTGCTCAATTTCACATCATGTGCAAGCACAAATACTACAGAAGACATAGTAGAATGACTTTTAATTGCTCCTATTGACAGTACAAATGATGAGACACTTTGGAGGAGCTATGATATTCACCATGAAGAGCTTGTCTTTACAGTTAGCATAGAAAGAAAGAGGCTTGATGGATGTTGCAGCGGTTGCTCCTCCTCTTCTCTTCATTTTTTTCTGCTAGCATGAAATGCTATCATTTTCCTTGGATCCAATGGAATATGAACTGAAACCTCCAGTAACTGCGAGCTAAATACCTTTTCTTCCTTCATTTTAAGTGTTGGCTATTTGTCCCAGGAACAAGTGAAAAGGTAACTTAGATACAGCTCCCTGCTGTAAGTGGCTCTGAGCTTCAGGAGAGGAATTGGGCACAAGATGTTTGGTATGTTTGACTGACAGTGATGCATTTTGCTCTCTGGTGTCCTATCTCAGATGCAGCCAAAGGAGTCAGGATATGGCCCATGAATACTTCAGTATCCCTGTCCCTCACTTGTGTGATCTCTGGGTTCTCTAAATGATTACCATGCATCCAATAGGCACCAGGGACCATACTAGAGTGGTTGGGTAACATGTATTGTAGTGGAAGCACAAATTACAGCTCAGCCTTTTTATTTTTATTTTTTATTTTTTTATTTTTATTCAACTACAAATGTCAATCAGACAGTTTCAAGACACCTTAACCATACAGATTCAATAAATTAATACATTGCAAACTGTTTTCATAACGTTTTGGTATTGTACAAGGTGCATACATGATATTATATTTTCAGACATTATTTTAGCAGATATCTCTTATCAGTGAATTAAGAGTGTAGTTGATCACCTGTCTTATTTTTTTATACCTGAATTATATCAAAAATTCAATAATTATTTTCCTAGTGGATGACCGTAGTACTAGAAACCGTTAGTGCAGATCTTGCCTCTCATAGAATTATGTAGAAGCGCAGCGCTATCTATCCCAACTGTACTGTCTATACACACACATCATGATTTTTTTCTTTCTACACCCCTTCCTTTGTCTACACCTGTCAAAGGTGGGCACTCCATTGACATTGAACTCACTTAGGTGCTTGAACTCGACACCACAATCCAACACAGTCTAGCATTCTATAACTATACTGAGTTATTCAAAGAAATTGTCAACCATAGCCATTTACATCACAGCTTAATATTATGGCCCATGATGCATACTTCATTTTTATATTTTTCTACTGGATGGTTAAGACCTAGATAGATACCAACACATGAACTTTATATTTCCTATGTGGTCAGTGAAGTCCTCTCAGGGTTTATCTTGTAGTCCTGTACATTATTCTGTAGTTCCTTTGTCTGTGTCATCCTTGTGGATGAGTCACGGCCAATGCTTGACCAGTCTACTCTCTGTGAGAGCTTGAGAGAAAGTTTTCTCTTCATGTGACTCTCCCCATGCACACTTTAGAACTTCAATCTCTTTCCTCTGTGGCTCCATAATCCCCTTGTTCAGAAAATTTGGAGCTCACCTGAGTTGCATGATGTTGCAGTACAGGTTCTCCTATGTTCTGAGTCTTCACTGACCTTGTAAGGCTAGGGCCAAAATGTTGGCTGGCCTTGTGGCTCTTCTATTTCTCCAACTCTGACTTGGGATCTTAGGTTGTTAACCATCCAGAAGAAAAGTTTATTAGTATCCTGCAGCATATGCCATTCACTTTGCCTTATCTGACTCAATTGATTTTACTTGTTGTATGTTTCCTTTTGCATTTCTGCTTTTCGCTTGTTATACTAGGGAGACTATACGATATTTACATATGTGTGTCTGGTTTATTTCACTTATGAGTATATGTTCAAGGGGCATCCACTTCAGTATAAATGCTTCGAACTTATCATTCTTAATAGCTGAGTAATACTCCATTATATAGAAATACCACATCTTTTTCAACCATTCCTCATGTGATGGACATCGTGGTTGTTTCCAAGATTTTGCTATCACACATTGCGCTGCTATAAACATAGGCACACATATATCTCTATGATACAATGTATCCAGATCCTTTGGGAAAATTCCCAGTAGGGGGATAGCTGGCTTAAATGGGATTTCTAGTCCTACTCTTTTGAGGAGTCTCTACACTGACCTCCACAATGGTTGTACCAGTCTACATTCCCACCAGCAGTGGAGAAGTGTTCCCTTTTCCCCACAACCTCTCCAACATTTGTTGTTGGTTGATTTCCTTATGATAGCCATTTTTTCTGGAGTGAGATGATATCTCAGTGTTGTTTTTATTTGCATTTCACAAATGGCTAGCGATGTGGAACACTTTTTCATATATTTATTGGCTTCTTTAATTTCGTCTTCTGAGAAGTGTGTATTCATCTCAGATGCCCATTTGTGAATTGGGTCTTTAAAATTGAGGGCCCTGTTATATCTTAGTTCTTTATATATTCTAGACAGTAGTCCTCTGTCTGATTGCTTATTAGTTAGGATTTTTTCAAAGTTTGTGGGTTGTCTTTTCACTCCGTTGACAATTTCTTTTGACATGCAGAAGCACCTTAAGAAGAGTTGATCCCATTTGTTGATTCTTTCAAGAGCTTCCCCTGCGAATGTATGTTTGTTCATGAACTCTTTACCTACCCCTATGTCTTCAAGAGTTCCTCCTACTTTCTCTTCCAGGAGATTGAGTGTTTCTGTTTTAACGTTTAGATCTTTAAACCATTTTGACTTCAATTTAGTGCATGGTGATAGAGCAGGGTCAAGTTTTTGTTTTCGGCATGCAGAAAGCCATGTTTTCCAGCACCATTTGTTAAAGAGGCTCTCTTTCTTCCAGTGAGCTTGTGTAGCCCCTTTGTCGAAGATCAGATGGCTGAGTTTGATTGTAGATGCTTCTGAATCCTCTAATCTATGCCACTGATCCTCAGATCTATTTTGTTGCCAATACCATGTTGATTTTATCACAGTGGCTTTGTAGTATAATTTCAAATCAGGAATCGTGATGCCTCCTGCCTTGTCTTTATTGGCCAAGCTTGCGTTTGCTATTCTAGGTCGTTTGTGGTTCCAAATAAATTTTAGGAATGATTTCTCTATGTCTGGGAGGTATGCTGGTGGCAGTTTGATAGAGATTGCATTAAATCTGTACAGCAATTTTGGGAGTATGGCCATCTTCAAGATGTTGGTTCTTCCTATCCAGGAGCATGGAATATCTTTCCATTTTCTGAAATCCTCTTTTCTTAGGGTGTTGTAATTTTCTGTGAAAAGATCTTTGACTTCCTTGGTTAAGTGAGTCCCAAGGTATTTCATTTTCCGGGGTGCTATTGTAAAAGGTATTGTTTCTATAGTTTCCCTTTCAGTGTGTTTGTTATCTGTGTAGAGGAATGCTATTGACTTTTGCATATTGATTTTGTATCCTGCTATGCTACTGAATTTCCCTATCAGTTCTAGTAGTTTCTTGGTGGAATTTTTGGGGTCTTCCAAGTAAAGTATCATGTTGTCTGCAATCTTTTACTCTTAAATCAGGTACAAGACAAGGATGTCCTCTATCACCCCTCCTATTCAATATAGTCTTGGAATCCTGAGCAACAGCCATTAGAAAAGTGGGAGAAATAAAGGGAATAAGAATAGGAAAAGAAGAAGTTAGATTATCACAACTCAGCCTTTCAACCACTGTTGGGCCTCAGCAGGCACACTTCCAAGAGCCAAGTTTCACTAACAATGAGAAACCTGAGATCTAAGGACACAGCCATTTGTTATTGTGCAAGAGAGAGCCCCAGGGAGGGGAAATAAATGTGTGCGTAGACAAAAGTTCCCTGCAGGTGCACCCAGGATAGCAGAGTGGATACAAGATAGAAGAAATTCTCCTGGGGCCGAAGACTGGGTGTAGTTCTTGAGAGAGCTTTTTATGTAGGACTGTGTGATTTTTTTCTTCCTGTCACAAACTTTGGAAAAGAATCTCTATTAGTTTTTGCTTCTAGACACTCTGTTTCCTTTGTTAATTCAATTTGTCTTTATTAGTATACATATGTAGTACATGCAGTTTGTAGTCCCCTTGGGGTGTGGGTGCATATATAAAATATAGCTTATGTGCTTGCTTCAGCAGCACATATACTAAAATTGGAACGATACAGAGAAGATTAGCATGGCCCCTGTGCAAGGATGACACACAAATTTGTGAATCGTTCCATATGTTTAAATTAAAAAAATAAAATATAAAACTTAGTTTATTCTCCTTGTCTCCCTCTGTTCCCTGTGCCCTGGTCCCCTACCTCTGAATTTTGTTTCCTGATATTTAGTTATGGTGATATTGATATTATCACATATATACAATATACAGTGTCTACATTCATTTAGATCTAGTCAGTTCATGGGTGTAGCATATCTACATTTTACTTATTTTCCTTTCCTGTCTTCTCTTTTTTCACCTCTGTTCTCTTGGTCTGTTCTCATTGAGAGACCTGTATCCCTAAGATGCACATTTGCATCTTGATGAATGAGCATTGGCAATGTTTAAGAGTCTAGGAATCTGTCGATTCCTCTAAGATTTCTAGTGTGGTGCAAAACAATTTTTCATACTGATTATATTCAGAATTTTGGGTGATGTGTGATCACTTTTTGGTTTTTTTCCCCACTATTGATGAATAGCACCATTTTAGAGATAATAAGGCACATTGTATGGCACAATGTACATGTTAAATTTCAGATGTTAAACTTGAAGGAAATTGCTACAGCTAAAACTGTTAAAATACAGAATGAAGCTCTAAATAAAGGGGAAAGCATGACATTTGGATTGATAAAGTATGAACTTGATGTGACACATATTCCCTTAAAATTGATTGACAATTTCATAACAAAAATATAGCCACATATTTCCATAGGAATCCCTAATTCTAGAAATGAGGCTTTGATGTAGTCTGTAGTCATATGAAATTATTAACAAACAGGCAGTTATCATTTGAAATCATGAAAGAAGAAAATAAGCTGAGTTTTCTTAAATATAGAACTTATTTTCGGGCCGGGGAGATAGATCAGTAGAATAAGCACTTGCCTTGCAACTGGAAGTTGCCTTGCAACCTGAAGTTCAATCCCCAGTACTGCAAAAATAATAAAATAAAATAAAAAAGAACTTATTTTCAACTATATAAAGAATTAAAAGAGAATTTTATAGTAGTATATGATATTTGCAGGTAATATAATAGCCAAAGTACCTATGTGCTTGTTTCTAAAATATAATTGCAGCAGTCAAAATACATTTCTAGTAATCTGCTCATAAAACCAGCAAAGAGTTTTGCAATCATCCAATCAGTGCAAATACAGAGGTGTAAAACAAGCATAAAATCAAGTTCAACTACCTTGACTTCCGCCTGTAGAAAATTTCCAGCAATACTTAATGTACCATCATTTCACAATCTGAATATCCAAAAGTTCAACAGTGCTCTGTGGTATCAGTTGCCCTGAATGCCCTGGCACATATTGTTATTTCCTTGGTGCATGCTGAGTCTGATAACTGATCTGATTCAAAACTGTGCCTGCTGTTGATTCCTCTTGGTATTTCCTTCAAGCTAACAGCTAGTAGTTCAACTATGGCTTCAAGTTTCCCTAGTGTGTGCTGGCAGGTTTTGGTCAGCATATCCTGCCCAGTTTAAAGAGTACATTGAGCTGAGAATTTCTCACTCACTGATGTTCATTAAATCTGTTCTTATGCTCTAGATGCCAGGTCCCAGTTTCATGTCTTCATTCTTCTAATAGCTCCTGCTCTCTTCTCTTCTTGAAGTTAACTAACTCCTATTATACAACAACATTAATCGAAATTCATGGACAATTTATTATTTTTCTTTTTAAATCATTGCTCAGGTATCACCTATGTGTACTTAATTAATATTTTACGTCGGTTTGGCAGCAGTGTGAAAACTGTCTGTGCTATGTTTTCCAGATTATTTCATTCATATTGTTTTCATTCTCGTTACCGTTTTCATCTTTTATTCTTTTTCTGGCTGTTGAGGTCTTTCCTGAGAAATCTCCTGCATTCTCCATTACATGGTCAGTTAATGCTGATCATCCAAATGCTTCCTTCTTAGAAGCCTTCGGCAGATATCCCACCTGCGCCTAAAAGAAGTGGCCATCCCCAGGGGACAGTTGGAGGAGATAAAGCTGGAGGAAGAATTCCTCAGAAAGAACAAGAGTATCATGCTAATATCACTTCATTGAATAACTCACAATCTTCTTTACATTGTTGTGTTCATATCCATAAGAAATTCTCAAGGTGTCTTTGCAGTAGAAGGACCACTTTCTATTCCCTTTGTCAGGGATTAAGCATGCCACTTTTGTCATCTTCAGCATTGATTTTTGGTCCATGTGTTATTCTTCTCATTTCTAGTCATGTTTGCCACACACCTGTATAAATATGTTTTCCTAAAAATATACTCAATTATTGAACTGTAAGTAAGCATTGAAATATTCATTTTATTTAATATCAAGTTTTTTTTCTTCAGTTTAAAGTGAAATATACGGACTTCAGCAACCTCCTAAATCCCGCTCCACACCCGCCTAGCCAGAGCAGCAGGGCGGACTCTGGCAGGCTCCTGGATGTGACCCCGTGCCCGCCTAGCCAGAGTAACCGGCCTAGCCTGAGACAGCCCGCCGACTCCTCAGGGTCCACTCGCCATCAACTCCCCAGATTCTCATCCCAAAAGCCGGCCGAGCAAATGGGAATTTCCTTGATTCCCTGGACATCAAAGTTCAGTGAGTGTGTGCTGAATCTGAGGGAGAGCCTTTGGCTTCTCCCTGTGTGCTCTGCACCATCCAGAGACTCAGGCCCCAAGACATTGTAGCCGGAGATGTCTACCCCAGAAAGACCTGCCTGGCAATTCCCTGGAGTGACTGCCTCCAAGACCACCATGGGACCAAGAACTTTTGGTGACTCTCCTGGTGCTCAATGCGGCCCTGCCGGGCATGGAGACTGTGAGGGAGAGCTTCTGAGACCGCCAGTGCTTCCCTAACCAGGGACCCAACAGAGTGGAATCACGAGTTGTAGAAAAAACAAACTGAATACAACAGCTAGATCCAGGCCAGGCATTACCAGATAATCTCAAACTTAATGGTCTGGCACCAGAATCTCATTATGCACTAAGGTTATACCTGCACCAAAGCACTACACGAAAGGTCAGAGGTCCGTACTATATGAAATGACAAAGACAAGGATAAAAATGCAATCTCAGGTCTCAAGTCCAAAAATAAGTGAAGAGGACACTAGCTCAGGTGAAATGAGTGAATTAATAGAAACGGAAGCAAAGGCACAATAGCAGAAAGGTAGAGAGGAACTCAGAGAAGAATTATTGACTGAAATAAAAAAGAAATATTGGAATACATAGTATCTGAAATGAATCAAATCCAGAAACATCTGGAGGAAACCCAATGCTCACTCAGAAAAAGTGCAGAGAACACTATTCCAGGTGAAATGTATGAATTAACACTGTTGGAAGCAAAGAAGCAACAGAAGAAAGGTCATGAGGAACTCAAAGGAGAAATAATTTGCAAAATTAAAAAAAAAGAATTATTTGAAATCGTATCATACAAAACACAGAAACAATTCTAGAAATATATGGAGGAAATCCACATGGATGAAAAGAACCAGAGGAGATCAGAAATATGACGGAATCCTGGAATGATTCCGAAAAGAAATAGAATGCATGAAACAGAGTCAAAGAGATATAGAAGAACGAAAAATATTTCAGTATATCAATATAGTGCATTACATTTATAGATTTTCGAATATTGAACCATCCTTGCATCCCTGGGATGAATCCTACCTGGTCATGGTGTATGATCTTCTTCATGATTTGCTGTATTCCATTTGCCAGGATTTTATTGAGTATTTTTGCATCTATGTTCCTGAGGGACATTGGCCTGTAGTTCTCCTTTTTGGTTGTGTCTTTCCCTGGTTTTGGAATCAGTATTACACTTGCCTCCAGAAATGATTTCGGGAGGACTTTTTCCTTTTCAACTTCATTGAAGAGTATGTGGAGTGTGGGAATTATATCTTCTATAAATTTCTTGTAGAATTCAGCTGTGAATCCATCAGGCCCTGGACTTTTCTTTGTCGGTAGGCTTTTTATTACGGCTGTTATCAGCTTACTGAGAGTTGCTATATCTTCTTTATTCAGTTTTGGTAATTTGGACCTTTCGAGGAATCTGTCCATTTCTTCTGTGTCTTCTATTCTGCGAGCGTAAAGATTCTTGAAGTAACTATTCATAATCTTCTGAATTTCCATTGGGTCTGTGGTGATTTCACCCATTTCATTCCTTATTGCTTGTACTTGAATTTTTCTTTGCCTCTTTTTGATGAGGGTAGCAAGAGGCTTATCAATTTTATTTCGTTTTGCAAAGAACCAACTTTTGATTTGTGGATTGTTTGAACTATATTCTTTATCTCAATTGAATTAATTTCTGCTCTAATCTTTATGATTTCTTCCCATCTTTGTGCTCTGAGTTTTGTTTGCTCTTCTTTTTCTAGTTGTCGGAGGTGCAACATTAAGGTGCTAATTTGTTCCCTTTCTGTTTTCCTAATGTGTGAGCTCATAGCTATGATTTTCCCTCTAAGAACTGCTTTCATTGCATCCCATAAATTCCAGTAAGTTGTACTTGAATTTTCATTGAATTGGAGATATTGTTTAATTTCTTGTTGAATTTCTTCTGCAACCCATTGATTGCTAAGTAGGGTGTTGTTTAATTTCCATGAATTTAGCAGGTTTTTCTGGTTTCTTTTGTCATTTATTTCCAATTTCATTGCATTGTGGTCAGATAGTATGCATGGGATAATATCTATTTTCTTGCATATACTTAGGCATGACTTCTGGAACAGTATGTGGTCTATTTTGGAAAATGACCCATGTACAGCTGAAAAAAATGTGTATTCAGCTGGAGTGGGGTTGAACACTCTGTCTATGTTCACCAGGTCCATTTGTTCCAAGCTCTGGTTCAGTTCTGCTACATCCTTGCTAATTTTTTGTCTGGTTGAGCTATCTTTTTGAGATAAGGGTGTGTTAAGGTCTCCGGTTAAGATTGTTTTCTTAGACATTAAGTTTTTCATGTCCCTTAAGATCTGTCTTACACAGTTGGGTGCTCCTGTATTTGGTGCATAAATATTCATGAGTGTTACTTCTTGCTCTTGAATTTTTCCCCTGACCAGTAGATAGTGGCCTTCTTTGTGTTGTTTGATCATTCTTGGTTTAAAGTTGGGACTGTCTGACAACAAAATTACTACTCCTGCTTTTTTCTAAGGTGCTAGGGCATGTAATATTGTTTTCCATCCTTTGACTTTGAGCCTATGAATGTCCCTTTGAGTGAAGTGTGTTTTTTGTATAGAGCATATGGTTGGATTTTGTTTCCTAATCCACTGTGCCAGTCTATTTATCTTAATTGGAGAATTGAGTCCATTTACATTGATGGTTATAATTGAAATGTGCTGACTTATGTTTGTCATGATATTTACCTGGCATTGTTTACTCCTTTGTAACCTGTGTTTAATTTTCTGTCCTGTTTAGTGGGTTCCTTCCATTCTCATTCGAGGAGTTCTGGTCATTGTGGTCTCTCTTTAGAATACCTTTTAGCAGCCTGTGAAGGGATGGCTTTGTCATCATGAAATTCTTTAGTTTTTTTTTTCTCATGGAAGTATTTCACTTCTCCATCAAACTTGAGAGTTTTGCAGGGTATAACAGTCTGGGCTGGAATTTGTTTTCCTGTAGGACTTGAAGAACTCTGCTCCATGCTCTCCTTGCCTTCATTGTTTGTGTAGAGAAATCGGCTGTAATTCTGATGGGTTTTCCTTTGAATGTGAGCTCCTTCTTCTCTCTAGCAGCTTTCAGTATATTGTTTTTGTGTTGGATTTCTGGGATCTTCACTATTATATGTCTCGGTGTGTTTCTACTTGGGTTGAAGTTATTTGGTGTTCTGTATGTTTCGGTGACCTGAATGTTGGATTGCTTCTTCATATTTGGGAAGTTTTCTGTGATTACTTCTCCCCAAATTCTTTTTATGTCATTTGTATTGATTCCTTCATTCTCGTTGATACCAATTATTCTCACATTGTTCATCCTGGCATCATCTTGCCGGTGATGGATTATTTTTCCTGCATTCTCGTTGTTTTTAAGAGATCTTTTCTCACCTTTTCACTAGCTGCTCCGGGATCTTCAAGATTTGAAACTCTGTCTTCGCTTTCACTCAGACGGTTTTATAGACTCGTGTTTGATGTTTTTAGTTCTTCTATATCTCTTTGACTGTGTTTCTTGTGTTCTGTTTTTTGTACAGAACCGTAGACACAAATGCAAATCACTCTTGCTTCTGGTAATATAAATGTCTCTAATCAAGAGGTTGACTGCTGAGATTTCCATCCTGAAGGCAACATGGACATGCTGTTGAACACGTTTTTGTCTACAGGCAGCTATGCTTGGTGAGAATCTTGGGCTTTCTAGCTGTTTGTTGGTACATGAATATGAAAGAGAAGATTCATTATCACACATCTTGCCCTCAAGTAAGAGGCAACACTGACTTCAAAAGTGTTGCCTGATTTAACACTTTGGAAGTCAGGACCAAACCTACTAAAGTTTGGGGAGACTCCGTCACTCATGTACACTGTCACTGTGGGCTCTCTCATTAGTGATTACTAATGGCGTTGAATCTGCCTGAATAATAGGAAAGCTATACAGAGCATGAGGGGCTGGATAGGGAGTAAATACTACAATCCAGATTTCCAGGGCTACATTTCCATTAGTGTTGGCACAGCCAAGGAGTACTCCCAGCAGCTGAAGTATGTGTCTAACAAGATCACAAATGTGTATTACTGTGCAATATACAATGAGGTGTTATCTATATAGCCTTGACTCAAAACTCCCTGAAGATCTACTAGCGAGAAGCCGAGTGTAACCATCACTTGCTTCATTAAACTCTGTACATCAATAGTTCATTCATTTCTAGTGTTTTATTAATCTGTTTGAAAATGCTAGAAAATTCAGAAATAATTTGAAGAGTCAGATATAAGCTTTCTTCATATAATGTCCCTTCCTTCCTTTTGATATGAGTGAGAATGTCAAGATAGTATTAGCGGTGCATTCGTACCTGAGAAGCATAACTTGTATGAATGGTGCCTTATTCCTTGATCTTGCATCCCTATCTTCTTCCAATGCCCATCTCTAATAGCATGTTACTTTAGCAGTGAAACTGCTCATCCTGCATTAAACACTTAGGCCATTTCCAGGCACAAGGACTCTGGGTATTGTTTTTCATCATGCCCATCCTGCACTTCCTGAGTACCGTGTTTCTTCAGGTTTCATAGCCAAATCAAACTATTAATCTCTTCACAGTATTAACCACATAAATTACTGTAGGTTTTAACATATTCAATGGGGCCATTGCACTCTGAAGACATACTGCAAAACTTGATCTTGTGAAAAATAAATACTATTTTCCTAATCCATAAAGAACAAAATTTATTACCTATAAATATACTCTCTCAGGTGGAATCCTCAGTTACAGTCCCACAACCACATAATTATTCCTACCCAATATGTGGTAAAGACTCTTGAGAAATGTCTTATTTTCTGAAGATTTCACGCCATCATCAAGGACTCTTATGAGTTGTGTCTAGATATGGCTTTGGTTGTTTGGCTCATTCGTACATCGCATTTTGTGCAATGAATTTGTGTGTACTTTAGTAAGCATGACCTATCATAGGAAGATCCCTTCATTGGTAAATGAATTAATTTATGACAGAAGAGAAAAAGAGAAAGAAGGGAAAATGAACAAGAATACTACTAGGGATATCAAATCTAAAAATTCTGAAAAAGAATTTGTCATGCATATGGATGACTATGTCATGATCCTAGTAACATGGAAAAATAGTATGAGACAATTATCACAGATTTATTATGCGTGGAATCTAAAACATTTGAGAGAGTGTTTTCTGAAATGTTATTCAGCATAGAGGGAAATTTTTTGTTTGTGTGGCATGTATTTGGCACACTCTTTGGGAAAGGCTCCATAAGATATGTAACTAAAATATGTAAGATAAATAAGATATGTAAATCTTTCCTCTGATAAAGTGGAGAAGTTTTTGAATCCCTTAGTTTAGCACAAAATATAGTAATGAAAAAATAGTTGATAATCTGTGAAATATATTGGTTGACCATAACTTTCACTTCAAAAATTGGTTATACATAATAGAGAATAAAGAAAGAGTATGTTTATAAGTGTCACAATATTAAGGGATAAATTTTCCAACTCATGGTGATGGGTTTGTATCTGTCTTCATTTTCTATGGTTGCCACACAAGTGATGGGATAGAGTGAGAAATTTATGAAGGATGGATATACACTTATAGTATGTTTATAGGTGCCCAAGTTCTTTTCCCAAGCAACTGCTGGCTGAGAAAAATGGTCTCACACTGGTTCTATTCAAAGTGATGGTATGATGTGTTGAGAACCCCAAATGAATAGGATAATAGTCACTCTTGAAACAATATAACACACCAACAGCCCACTAATGCATTATGCCTTTGGTGGGGTACTAACCACAAGAAAGGGTATTTATGCATGACCCATCACTTTCCACTAGTTTCATTTCCAAGAACTATTGTTTGAGAATTACGTTTTCAACATAAGAAATGAGGAGAAGCAACTCAAATCATTTCAGTTGATGAAAAGAAATTTTCTGATGGGCAGATGCTGAAAGCACTTGCTAAAATAATAAACTAATTAAAAGATATGTAGACTATTTAGTCACACAGAGTGGAATCCTACCGTCAAGTGAGGAGCAGCTCATTGTCAGAAGAGTGGCATGCTTCCCATGTGTGAGAGACAAGACTTAGAGAGGTATATAAGACATAGGTGGGAAAGTATATTAGCTGCAGCATCCAACAGCCCACTAGAGATCAGCCCCATGCCACACCGGATGCACTGTGCCCTACACAAGAGAACAACCCATACCAGAGAAGCACCAGGTCATCCACAGGAAGCACAGCTCTGGGCATAAAAGTCAAATACTAATCAGTTCAGTTGAACATGGTTGAGGACAGTACCCAAGGAATCAGAGAAGGAGAAGAGCTCATCAATGTTGATATTAAGTCCACCAACACACTTGAACCCAAAACCTGCAGTCTTTCTTTCTCAGAAAACAGAGATAGTTTATCATTCTCAGCAGTCAGTGAAAGCAAGAACATACCCTGTCTTGAATAGAAGTTACAGTCTGGAAGAAACAGAGGAGATTCTAGTATGAGGGAAACATCAAAGACATGTAGACCCTAAAGGCATGACAGGAAAGAAATGATGAATTGGATGCCAAACTTGTAGATCATGAAAAGAAACCTCTCATTCAAAAGTCCAGGAAGTCTTTCTAACATTCAACCTTATTTTTTGTATTTTACATTTTTTTTAGCAGTTATAGAGGCCTGGGGGAGGGGGCTTTTCTCCCAATGTTTGTTCTGCTTTTGTAGTATTGCTTTTGCCTTATTTATTCCGACATGTTTTCTTTTCATTCTCAACAATTTAAGCACATTTTCTACTTCTCTAATAATTACTTTCACTCCACTGTGAGACTACCTATCTTTTACTTATCTTTTTTCACATTCTATTCATCAGCAGTTCAACATAATTTTGCATTGCTTGGTTTTCCACCCTTGTACCTTTCCCAGTATAACTATTATACTTACTGAACCTCTGCAAAAATACTACATGTTATGATATTTCTATGCAGCAGTGCATTGGCATATACCAAATGTTCCATTCGGCAGATTGTTGCTGTAGGTTAATAATTGGTTTTTGTTAATGTTCATGCCATAAATATAGATCTGTTTTCTGAGGATAAATGTATTACTTTGTGCTTGTGATTTGTCAATATTGTTTGCATTTACTGTGACATTTTATATCGATATTTTTAGTGTAGCTAGTGTGAAAAAAACTGCTGCTATGATGTTTTTTGACAAGTCTATATCTTCGTTAACTTATAGTTATTAAAAATACAGTACCTACTCTTGAAGACATGGATGCCAGGTACCGATATACTACTAATTCATATTGCAATGAAACTGAGGTGGTTGAATCCTTGAAGACAGGCAAATCTTCCTAGGTAGGCACATATCAGGAACATCACATAGAAGAGAAAATTAGCTGAAGAGGTCTACTCACTAGAAAAAAATACCCAAACAAACAAAAAAACATTTTTACTACAACAGGCAAACAAACCTCAACACAAATAAAACAAACAATTATGAATAGAAATGAAAAAACACAATAGAATGAAATTATTCCCAGATCTCCCACTCAAAAGGCAACCAGCATGGGCAAGAAGGTTTTGGTGAGAAGACGTTGAGCCAGTTTTACAAAAACATTCTCACATCAAAAACAGACAGTGAGGGATGGCGGAGATGGCTCAGTAGAATAAGCACTTCCCTGGCAAGTGTAAGAGTCTGAATTCTATCCCTGGTTACACACACACACACACACACA
>PVKA01036148.1:5562-22135 GCA_004027165.1 Ctenomys sociabilis
AAAAGGTTTTAAAAAGAAAACTGAGTTAGGTCCCATTCAATATTTCTCTACAACAAAAGACATTTTTGTCATCTCTTTGGTTGTGGTTGTTATCTAGATACATTTGGAAGATCATTCAGATCATTCAAAATTAAAAAAAAAGATTGCCACTAAATTGCCTTTGTGTGTATTAGGCTAAAATAAAAATATATATACTCTAAAAGTAAAAGAAACCATAAAAGCTTAAAAAGATTCTTTGTAGGAGGACTAAGAAATAAAAAGCATGTGATACAGAATCGCTTGAACTCACTCAACACAATTATTAGGGAAGTGCAAATTAAAACTACCTGAGATATCACAATATACTTGTTGAATAGTTAAAGAGTAAGCAAATCTGAAACCCCTAAGAATGGGGACTCTGAAATACACTTACACTGCTGATGCAAATGAAAACAGAAACAATGCCTTTGGAAAATCATTTCATAGCCTCTCTTAAAAAATCAAATATATAATTTTAATTACTTTTCTGTTGCACTTCAACTTAGGTATCTTTCCAGAAGAAACAAAATCTCATGCTCATATATTTATTGTGTACTTACCAAAACTGGATCTTGATCAACAAAAACAAGAAATCCAAAATAAAGAAGCAAATTGTGTTATATTCACAAAATAGAACCTCACTTTTAAAACAAATGAATTATGAATATACATATTTATAGTCCATAGATAATCACGCTACCCGAAAAACCTAGACAAAATGGAAAAGAAAACATTGTTAATCCCATTTAAATAAAATTTCATAAATTAGACTATCAGTGACAGAAAATATACTTATGATTTCTTAGAGATGAAAGGAAGCAGATAGGGACTAGCAGATAGAATTATAAAATGCAAAAATAAATTTAAAGGATGAAATATGTTTATCTTTATGTTTTATCTTTATGATTAGTGTGAGGGGTGCATAGGTATAAACGTATTTCAAGTTACCAAGTTGCATACATAACTTTGAATTGTGCTTCAGTAAAACTATTTCAAAAATATACATCAGATGATTGTATGAATTTTAATGTAGCTTTTAACAGTTGTTTAAATGATAGGTGTCCTCCATACCTAGAACTGGTCTCTGTGTGAATTATGGTATTTATTAATGGAAAAACTATATTTCTCATTTTTTAAGGATCCAAGGAAAAGGATCCTAAAATAGCTTCTCATCAAACCTGCAAGTAAGGATTTTGTTAGGCATCTGATCAAAAGGAAAAACCTGAAATAACACTAAGAAATCAATTTTTAAAAATGCAGATATCAATTCTTATATACACCACAATAACTCTGGATACCTGAGTTAAAGTGTTTACTGCATTTTCTTGCGAATGTTTGTTATACTTACCTGCCTCACAGCTTATATTCAGAGCTCTTACAAAAATGCATCTGAATACTTTCAGTTCATTTCTTAGCATAATTTCTGGCACATAACTCTTCTTAACGAACCTTTGTTGAATAAATGAATCAAAAATTGTGAGCATCTTATATACTAGACAATGAAAACTTTTGATAGGAGGATATTTAAAATTACTCATCAAAATAATTATAAAAGTGATCATTTATAGTACAAACAGCCTCAGAAAGCCTTAGCTATTCATATTTGAATATCTTTTGCATTCAGGTCACTGCACCAAAATTATGTCTAACTTGTAAAATAAATGTATCAAATAGATACGGTTGTCTCTAAAAATAAAGCTTGCATTCAAAGTGTTAAGCGGCTTATCTGAGCTAATTTCACAAGTGGTGGACCTGGGATCTCTGATGGAGTCAGAAATTAATGTTAGAATTTAATTGCTGAGTACTTTCTTTGCTACTATACCTTATTGACACCCAGAAGATACATTCAATTTCACAGAAGATTAATCATCCTTCCTTCAATAATATTAAAATATGGGTAGCAAGTTTCTCTTGTTTCCCATCATAGGTCTTGGGCTGGAATTGAATAGATCTGTCTAACAATATTCTCTATTAAAATGTACAGTTCCATCAGAAAGCACTGAGTCTGTGTATTTATACCTAAATTTAAAAAAAATCAGAGGCTGCAAACTAGTTCTGAGATATGATGCAGCAGCAGTGAGAAATATCAAGTCTTCAGACAGGTTTTTGAAGGTGTATCCAACTAGATTTGTTCTCTGACAACTTGTTGACCTTACATCTCCTGCTACAAGACAAAAAATGTGATGATTAAAACCACAAAGTACCTGTAACAGCAGATAAAAACTGAAGAATAGAAGTGACAGTGTTGGATAGTTACCTGATAACGTCCTGGTCAAATGAGGAGAATAGATTTATTCCTGATTCAGATCACTACCCGTGATGAACATCTTCTAGAACATCTACTATATACTGCACTCCACAATGATTCTAGTGTCTCTAGTGTGCTGGCTCTGGTGAAGTAACTCTCCTCTCACCTCTCTCCTCTTACCTCTCTCCCTCTCCTGTTCTCTCTCTCTCTCTCTCTCTCTCTCTCTCTCTCTCTCTCTCTCTCTCTCTCCCTTCTCCTCTCTCTCTCTTTCCCTCCTCCTCCTTTATCCACTTCAATCTTCAATCTTCACAGTTACTAGATAGTGAAAGTGAAGTTTGGAAAATATAATGCTTACTTTCATGGTGGTCATTTGAAATTTTAGTAATGGATAAATTTATTATATGGATATACAATAAAAGAAAGTGGATAATGATAATGATTATGGAGTTATATGTACAGATGAAGATCAAAGTATTAGTCCCTAAAGAAAGAACAGAAGCCCAGCAAGTGGGGGCATGTAAATGTTTTCAGAGAAGTCAAGGTTTTTACTGAATAGTTGTTAGCTGTGCATGCAGACACTTATGAATTGTCTAAGAACTTAATTGTCTCCAAAGACAATATCATGATTTTCAATGACATCCTTTCTAGTGTTATTTTAGTTTGTAAAGAGAATAAAAATGATAAAGGAAAATAACCATTAGAAATGCTAAGAATTTCACTGAACAAAATGAGAGGAATTCAACAATTGTTATAATGCATATTATTGTCTTCAAATTAGTGGTTCAGATTACAAGATACGTAGTGTTATTTTGAATTTAAGAAAGTTACTTGGAAGCACAAAAATAAACAGCCCAATTAGGCAAAGTGTTAAAGACTAACTGCACATGAATCTAATTTAAAAGATGTTTCTCTGGCCCGGAATGCTATTTTGCTTCTCAAAACAGCTTTGTCATCCTCTAGAGAGATTCATTTTCTGGCAGAAGTTTGAAAGTATTTCTGGTGTTAAAAAAAAAAAAAAATCAATGAGTTTGGAAAACCAAGAAGGATCAGAGGTAAACTCTCATCTAAAATCTTGTACACTAAACAGAATACTGCTCTGATTTTTCAGTGAGACACAGCTGCTTTATTAGAGCTCAAAGGGCCTGCGTTCCATTTTTTTTTAGCCCATAAAATCTAGAGGTCACAAATTTACTGTGGAACAAGTTAGAATCACTTACACATAGCCTTAAATTTAGATTTGGCCTGGATTTTTTGCTGAAATAATGAGAGACACGGCAATAAAATGAAACTTTGCTGGTTTTATTATTTTCTACTTGCAGTGAAGAACAATCATAACATAAATTATAAAAACCACTGAAATCATCCAAGTCTGCCTACTCGAAATGATTAAGCCATTTTACCCTCAACCATCCCTGCATGAATTGCTTTCTAAGTGACCTTGGCAGTATTTTCTGAAGAGTTATTCTTATCAGGCAGGTACAAATGTACATATTTGAGAAAATAACACAGGTACAGGACTTTAGCATTTGTTTGGAATCATTGATATGGTTTTAGATGCCAAATGTTCATTTAAGTCCCTATTTTCCCACAAGAAAATCATACAATTAGCATATATGTATTGGGTCACAACTGCAAAAAATTTCTTTTCCTGAAATGTACCTACCTCCAAGAAGATGATACAGTTGAAGAAGTAAGATGTATTATAAAATCTTTAGAAACAATTAAATATTTAAACATATCAACCAATTATAGACTGCTTAGGAAAAGTGGAGATAATTCTCACCAGGAATGGCTGGCTGATTACTTAAAATACTTCCAAGAAGTCATAAAATCTATACCTTTTACTTCTATGAGTTAAACCTTTAGACTCTATGTAATTTAAATTAAAGTTTAAACAATTAGATTAAAGATATAGAACAGTGTAAATCTGGCTCATCAAATGCTACTCAAGCCTAAAGAACTGATTCCCCCCATAAGGACTGCTCCAATAGCTATTTTCTGGTCTTATTTAGAAGTGCCTCACTTGCTTCTGGGCAAATACCATATCCTTCTGCAGACAGGAATGCCTTAGGTTTGCTTCCTACTATGTTCCAGTGAACATCCCATCATCAATTCATCTCACCCTTCTCAGTCCTGCACGGGAGGTCACAGGAGAGCTATGTTGGCAAAGTGGAATCTCATACCACTGAGAAGTATTCATTTATTGAAGAAATATTTGTAAGCAACAGCTTTATTGCACTGTAATTTTAGAAATACATTAGAAATGCAATTTTATATCATCAAGGGAGTAAATAATGGTGTAAACATTTAAAGTACGGTCCTTTCCAGTAAGGGCAGGAGGGCACACATACACACACACACACACACACACACACACACACACACATACACATACACACACATATTTCAACTGTACATATGCACATGTGTATGACATATGGTAATAAATATAATGAAGAACAATAAATTAGAGAAATGATATTGAAGATGGTAGAAGAGAGTAAGAAGCATACATAAATTTTAATAATATAACAAGGAGAATTTCACTAACAAACCATTTTGGAAAAAGTATGGAATAGAGCTATCTCCTTCCATTCCTTTTCCAGAAACCTGATAACAAGGAGGACAATATATTGCATGACAATTATTACTGTAAGTTCATGATTCCACATAATCTACTCTATTTTTCTTGAGGTTTTGGTATGTTACTCTGTAACCTTCATAGAAAATATAGGGTGAGACTTAGTATGGTGATGTACACCTAGAATCCCAGCCATTGGAGAGGGTAAGGATGGAAGGTTAGAAGTTTGAGACCAGCATGGGTAAACTAACAAAACTCAGGGGAGATGGCTCAGTGGAATAAGTGCTTGCCCTGGCAAGTGGAAGGGCCTGAGTTTAATCCCTGGTTCCACAAAAAAAAAAAAAAAAAAAAAAAAACACTTGGACACTTGGGATGGCAGAGATATAAGATACAGCTGAGTGGCAGAACGCTAGTCTACTATACATGAGACCCTGAGTTCAATCTTTAGCACTGAAGTAATAAAGGAGAACTGGTTTGGGGACAGCAAGAGAAACACAGCCTGTTTCTATGGAACTTGAAGTCCCGAAGAATAGTCTACCTGGTGTGAAGAAAATACACAGAAGCACCCCAGGTTAGTGGATTGTCCTGGTTCCAAAACTGAAAATTAGAGAACAATGAAGAGTTAGAAACAAGGAGAGGCTGTGGAGGTAACTCAGAGTTCTAAATACCTGTCTGGCAACCACAAGAACCCAAGTTCCATCCCCTTGGCCCTAGAAACCCAGGCACACTGTGCCAGCCACCTTAACTGGGCGTGATGTTGCACACCTGTAATCCCAGCACAGGGGAGGGATGAGACAGGAGGATTACTATGAGTCCTAGCTGCGTACAAAGACCCTTACCAAATAAAAATAAATAAATAAAAGATTTGGAAAAAAAAACTTAAAAAAGGAAACAAAGAGAGACCAGATGGAATTAGTTATATCATAAGGTGGAGTAGCCTTAACTCAGAAATTATCCTAGTATATTTAACTAAAGAAAAGATAATTACAGTAGTTACAAACTGAATAAAACCAGAAAGAAGCTGTGGGCCATAAGTCTTGAGAAGCAGATGGGCAGGCAGGAGCAGTATAACGCAGGACCCTGTGAATAGCGTAAAATTTTGGACTTAGTTAATAGTAACCATAGACAATGTTTACATTTATTGAGGCTATTAGAACCTTGCAAATGGAATATCTGTGCTTTGCCTATTTCTTGATTGTACCTATTTTTTAAAAATTTAAAGTATTTGCTCTTTCTGTTGAGAAAATACAGGAAGCTAGAAAAAGAGTCTAATCAGGAGAGTGAAATATATTCCAGAAAATTCTCTTTTGTAAAGATTAATTTTGACAACAATGAACCAAAAATTTATTCAGCAAGTTAAAAATGTATTTGGGTCATAAGATTAAAAACCTGAAACTAAAGGATGCACCCATTCTTTACAGCAGAAGTAGGCAAAAAACAGAGCTGAGTTGTTGAGTAGATGTCATAGGCAATGCATGATCATGATAAGTCAGGCATAAATTTAGGATGGATTCTAATGAACTACAAAGCTTGAAATGGCCACAAAGGACCAAGCTTGGAAGATCACAGCAGAGAGGAAGGGGCTTGCAGATGTTCATACTCTGTGCCGAGTCCACACGCGAGGTGAGTCTGGCTTATGTATATAAGCCCCACAGTTGCTGCCTGTTACTTCCTCACAGCAGAAAAATGATGCTTTCACCTATAAATGGCTCATTTTTGAGGTCAGCTGAAGTCCTCCAATATATTCATATCTTCCTACAAGATGACACACACCATCCACCTGCCCCTATTTCCTATTCCTCCTCATTTATCTCAGCCCAGTGTCCTCCTCCTGATCATGCCAAACAATTCCTAGCCCTGCCTAGGAGGACCACCAGATAGCTTCATGGGTGTTTCCATAACTTTATTAATATTTCTACTCAAAGATGACATTTTCAGAGAATCCTTTATAAACAAACTTACCTGAAAACACACACACATTTCATTCACCTCAAGCCCTCTGTTTTTGGTTTATTTTTCTTCTCAAAGTTCATCATGATTTGAACACATAGAGATAGACAGACAGACAGACAGACAGACAGACAGACAGACAGACAGATAGATAGATAGATAGACAGATAGACAGATAAATAGACAGACAGACAGATAATTCAAACTCTTTGAGAATAAGAAATTCATTTCTTTCACTGACTCCAACGTTTAGAACATGTTAAGTAATTCAAACTTGTAGACTACAGACATCGTGCAGCACTTTTGTTCACCACCTTCCTCTTCTCTTACATCACTAACCTTTGAAAATATTAATGGAAACAATTTTAATAAGTTTCAATCAATTCAGCATTACAGATTAAACAATGCCATTCTTTCTCTCCGTTGTCAGGAAATAATGAAATCTCACAGCTATTAGACAATTTGCTGCCATTATCATTTACCATTTACCAGTAAATCAATAGTATTGGTTCTACTATGTTTCTTTTTTCTCTCTTTTTGAGGCAAGGTCTCATTATTTAGTTCAGGTTTGCCTTGAACTCACTTTGTAGCCCAGGCTGATCTCAAACTGGCAAAAATCCTTTTGCCTCAGCCTCCTGCTTGCTGGGATTACAGGCTTACACCAACAAGCCTGTCCTATAATTTGTTTCTGCCAGTTGGATCTCTCAATCTCACTGTATAAAATCCATAAAATTGGAGTATGAAAGGAAAGAATGTTTCTTTCTGTGAAAATGAATTGTAATACATGGAATAATATGGGAAAATCTTGATGAATCGAATTTGCATTTCTGAAAATTAATATTGCCTGCCATCTATAAAGTTTGAGAGAAAATCATAATTATTCAGAATTATATTATGTAGTCAAAGAGTTAAACACACACACACATACACACACAATCCTTGGTTGTATTTTAAGTGTGTTGGACCTAGAAATATGAGATATTGCCTTATGAGTGATTTATTCCACAATGATAGTGTTGAATTTCAATCAGAGAAATTCTGCTCAACATTGAAAAACATAGCCTTGCATATCTAAATATACCTTTAACCTGAGTGGTTCAAATAAACTGTGTAGGGAAATTATGCATATTTTAAGTCTTCAATTAAATTCATATTTAAATGATTTAATGTTAATATTTATCAAATAAATGGGTTTATATTAACCTTAATTTAATAAACCCATCATGTCTTTTCCTTCCCCTTCCCATCTCAGTATGGATGAAAACAGAATTTTATCCTGTGTGCCAGCTATATCCATGACAATAGCTGGCCGTGGTTCCAAAGTTCCCAGTCAACTAAGGAAGAGTTCATGCTTAGTTACTTGTGATGGACACGAAAGAGAAAGGCAACCTCAGTGTGGCCCATTTGCTGCCACTGACGGGAGCAGGAAGACGTTGTGCTTCCACTAAATTCCTGGACTAAGTTGTTCTGCCGCAGCAGCGTGTAGCGCCGACCAAAGCCATTCTATAACTCCTTATGCCAGCCGAGTCTCACTAATTTCGTTCCTTTTCAGTTTTGGTGCAAATATACCAAAATCTGATGTTCTATTTTGCAATGGACTGAAAAGGGTTTTTAAGAACATATGAAAGTCATCAAAGTAAAGTGGATTTGAAAGATAAAGTGGAGAAAGTGCATAATACAGAGTAGGTACTCTAAAACATTTGTACAATGAGAGAAATGGTTCTTAAGGGCCAGTAAACATGCCACAGGTGGAACACAAATTTAGCTTTAACAGAGTAAAGTTGAAAAAAAATGTAGAAAATAAAATCGATTTTCTTTGAAAGAACAAACTTAGACCTATCCCCACATCAATCGCTGTCAATATCATTTTGGATAATTACCACGGGTTTGCTGGAGGAAAGTGAAAATAGTTCACAGATATGCATTTACCTCTGGAATCCCGTATCACTTTTTTTTTTTTTTTTTTTTTTTTTTCTTTTTGCACAGGTGATTGAACTCAGGACCTTGTGCTTACTAGGCAGGCATTTATGCTGCTGAGCTATCTCGCCCCACCCTCCCCTTGCTCTTTTCCAATGTATCAGGATGTTACCTATACTGCACTTTATTTACCTATTTATCCCCCTAAAGAAAATCCCCTCCTAATGTCACCTTGCTAGGACTTCTCTGACAAAAGTACCAAAAACTGGGTGGCTTGGAAGAACGGAACTGTATTGTCTCCCAGTTATGGAGGCCAGAAGTGTAATCGCAAGGCAGAGGGAGGCCCGTTCTTTGGCAGTTCTACACAAAGGAATGTTGCAGACATCTTTCCAACTTTCCAGCGGTTATTAGGTTTATGATGACAGCCTTCACGTGGCATTCACTATGTGTGAGCCTGTGCCCAAATTTCCTTGTTCATGAAGACACCAGGCACGTTAGAGTAGGCTCACAAACTAAGGTAGTACAGGCATCCCCTTAATACGCCAGTACTAACTCCTGAACTTCATCACTTTGGATTAGGGACCCTTCCTACTCTAGTATGACCTCATCTCAATTTCACTATTTCGGCAACACCTGATTTCTAATTCAGGCTCCTCTCTGAGGTATTCTGTGTTGCGATTTCATTTTGCGTTGTGATTTCCACAGCATGAGATTTTTTTTGAGGGGGGACATAAACCCATAAGGTCACCAACAAAGAGCTTTCCTATAATATAAACTCAGTACATTTATAACAGCAAGACAAAAGCTAAGAAAAATTAGGTAAATTAATGAATGAAAACATGAATGTTCCTTGCTTTATTTCTGCTCTGTTTCTATTTCCATTGAATTGGCAATCCATGGCTTATCCCCTGGAGACCCCGTGCATGTTGCCAACACTAATCAGTCTAATAAGTTAATTCTGTTAATTCAAAAATTGACAGATGTGAGTATTTATGAGCCTTACAACGTTGGCTTGTATTTCTCACTTTAACAATATTTTAAGTGCAACTAAATGCCCATGAATTTTATGCCATACAAAAATTTTTCTCTAAGGAGGAAACCAGTACTTATCTAAATATTATAAGGGACATAATTTTCAATAAAATTATAGTAAACACAATATATTTAAAGCATCCTTTTCTGAGATTATAAAGGACATTAACAAAAAAAGCTTTTAAACCATTATTTTCGTACTAAGAAAATAGATACATCTGTGTGAAAACAGAAATCTCAATGACACGCTGGAATGCTAGAGCGCTCGGGCAGGCATGACCAAATTAAAGTGAACTTCTACACCATTATTCATTCGCTATAGAGTTAATCACACAGCCACTTTAAATATATTAAGTGAATAAAACCTTTAGCTACACGAGCATTTATTAATCCAGTGGTAATTATAAAACTCTGCTTTGCAGGCCATAATGACTAGGCCAGTTTAGTGTGACACCAGTTTTTGTTTGTGTTAATGTTTTCTCTCCACTCCCAGGAGCACCTTTTCAGAACAGAGAAGCTTCTATGCTGAAGCATGCATTAGCACCACTTATACCTTCTCCTGACTCATCAACAGGACAGGCTTCTTACAAATGACTCATTTATCTCAGCGGGCAGTCTTAGTGGCAGAAACATTCAGTGACAATGGCAGTGATGGCTAAAAGACACACACACACACACACACACACACACACATATTCGCACATTCCTTCTTGCCCGATTTTAAAATCTGAAAGCAAGACAACGTGCTTCTTTCCCTGCTGTGAAGAAATAATCAGCCATGAACAACTCAGGTGGTGAAAAAATTATGCATAACTGCTGAACTAAAAATTCGAGGCATCAATACAAAGGGAACACAAGAACACGATTTTTTAAAGCTAATTTATTCACTGTGTCTTCTAATTGACAAGATAAGATTTTCTGTTTTAGTTCATAAACTAGAAATAAAACATTCCTTATAGAGAAACAATCTCTTCATATCTCTCAAATTTCTCTTATCTCTATTTCTATTAAAAGTGTCAGCATTTTCTGAATGAAACAGTTTTGAATCCTCAGGTTTTTTTTTTCTTTTTTATCTGTTAGATGAATATTCCCAGTGATCCACAGCTGAATTTTGGTGGACCTGCTCAAGGATTTTGGGATTCCACTGTGTGGGAGGATACAGTGCACACCGTAATGGTAATAAGGCATTTCACAGCCGCCAATGTGGAATGACAAAACATGTAAATATCAAGTTTTGCAGAGAATGTGAATCACTAAGAAATGTACCAGCAGAGCATTTTAAACTGGCCAAACAACACTGAAAGACAAATTGGCACTGCCTAACAAAGTTAAAAGTATTGAAACTGGGCAAGAGAGACAGCTCAGTGGTCTAAGTGCCTGCCTCGCAAGCACAAAGACCGAAGTTTTATCCCCTGTACTGCACGCCATGCTGACCCTGGTACCACGTCAGCGCTGGGGAGGCTGGGATCATGGGCGTGCATCACATGCCTGGAGGACCACTGCAGGTCCAAGCAGCATAGTGAGATCCTAAACCAAATAAATTAAAATAAATATGTTGATACCATGTACCAAACAATTGCATTTATTAGGCATATACCCTAGAGAAAGCATGCAAATATATATCGAGCCGTACACCATGATGCACACGCACCATCTAATCCAGGCCTTGGTGTTCCAAAAATGCAGGATGGGCTGAGGAGATAGCTCAGTGGAATAAACGCTTCCCTGTCAAACACAAGGGCCTGAGTTCAATCCCCAGTTCCACCAAAAACAAACAAAAATACAGGATGTCTAATGGAATAGTAGCACCACATGGCTAGTTACCTGTTACCTGTTGCTACTATTCTTTCTTTCATTCATTTTATCATCATTTAACATTTAAAAATCAGGAAGGCAAAGACTTTCAATATTCATAAAAATCAGTAAAAATCAAAGAAAAATATGGTGGCATAAAAACAATTAGAACCAATATGCATTTGCACCATGAGAATTTATGAGTTGCAGTACGATACCGAAGAATGCACCCAGAGTGCAGTGGAGATAGCTACTCTTCCTTAAACACCAAATCTTCAGCCACAGTGAGTCGAAGAATTAACCAGTAACTGAAAAGTCCTAATGCAGTATGAAGAACTTTACTTTCTGTTTTATGACTAAATCTTCCAGGCTGTGATTCTCCCTTCAGCAGGATGCAGGACCTCAGACCTCTGGAAATAGCTGCCTGCCCTATTGCAGGCTTGACTATTCAGCTTCCCTCTGATGATGCATAAGGAACTAACAACGTTCCCTGTGTAGAATAAGAATACTAGCACTTTTTTTTGCTATTTTAAGATTAAGTGAATTAATACACACACAGCACTTAAAGTAGTGTGCGTAATGCAGTATTTCCTTCCATTTTTCTAATTTCTTTCATTTTGGATAGTTCGCATTGTTACATCTCCAAATTCGCTCATCTTACCATCAGTGTAATTCATACAAATTGCTTCCAGCACCATTTTACTCCAGATATTATAATTTTAGTCTTTAGAGATTCAGCATTATTTTATATATTTCATGTCTCTATGTAACATAGCTGTATTAGCCCTCTTTCCATCACTGGACACAATACTCGAAGCCCACAACTTTAAGGAAGGCAGTTTTATTTTGGTGTTCAATGCAGTCCATGTGAGACTGGGTCAGAAGCGGAAACGCAGGGACCAGCGGGCACCAGTTGATTGCGTGACAGCCAGAAAACAGCGCCCCGTCACCTCCCCTAAGCTCCACCTCTGAGCAAGGAGACTCTGGGGGACTTTATAGATCTAAACCACAAAAAGAATTAATCCCTCTTCTACCCCTTAAACACATGCGATGTTGAGTAAAGCAAGTTTAATGTATTTATTTGTTTACGTTGCAATCAGAATCATTTCTGATTGTTTCTGCGATTCACTGTTTCATTATGTGGACACTAAGGGTTGTATTTTTCAGCTTCGTTTCACACCTGCTAATATTTGAATTTTATTTTCTTGCATTTGGTATTTTTTGTTCCTATAAATGTTACAAAAGTATTTACTAGGACACAGTTACATTCCTTATAAACAGTTTTGTCCTTTCTAAACTTGTTTTATAAGTACTGTTAGGTTAAACTAGAGAAGGCATTAGCCTAAGATGAATTTATTTATCTTCACTGCTGACACAATATGATCTTGAATGTTCTACGGGTTATCTTGAATTTCAAAATCTTATACCTTGGGGCCAGGGAGATGGCTAAGCATAAGGGCCTGAGTTCAACCCCCGATTCTGCCAAAGAAAAAAAAAATTATACCATGACTAGTTGTACCACAGATGACTCCTGACCCTATTTAGTGACAGAGACTATACCCTCTGTGCCTTGCCCTTGGTTCTTTCTCTAACTTGGGGTAATATGCTCACATGCAATCAGTGTTCAGCTGAAGACTCTAGAAAGACTTCAGACCTGAAAGGGAACACCCATTAGTGCTTTTTATTCAGTCTCCCTCTGAAACACTGTACTCTGTTACGGTAATTATAAATGAGTGCCTTGTCTTCTGGGACTCCTAGCTCAACTTATGCAACTGAGGGAGACTGTCAATATCTGAAAACAGCCTCTTCACATATTTTCCGGAAATTTTTCAGTTGTTTCACATGGAAGGATAAATCTGGTCAGTGTACTCCACCACATAATCACTACTAGTGAAACCATTCCCTTTGTGTCTTCCTAGCCCTCAACACGCCACTCTGCACCAAGGGGGGACACATGCAGGCAGATGTGTGCAGTGTAGTGATCTTCACAGGGGAAAGCAAAAATCATTACCCACACCATGCTTTCATTTTTATCGCTCCATGCTTCCATTCTTTCTCCTCTCCCATGTTTTTGCTCTTCCCATCTATCTTTGTGGAATAACAACAACAACCATAACCACAGCAACAACAAACTTCTCCTAAATTCCTTTTTTTTTTTCTCTTTTCATTTTATTGAAGTACAAATGTCAATCAGACAGTTTCAAGACACCTTAACAATACAGATTCGATAAATTAATACACTGCAAACTGTTTTCATAACGTTTTGGTATTGTACAAGGTGCATACATGATATTATATTTATAGATATTATTTTAGCAGATATCTCTTATCAGTGAATTAAGAGTGTAGCTGGTTACTTATCTTATTTTTTGACACCTGAATTATATCAAAAATTCAATAATTATTTTCCTAGTGGATGACCGTAGTACTAGAAGCTGATATAATATCCTGTCTAACCACCATTAGTGCAGATCTTGCCTCTCATAGAATTATGTAGAAGCACAGCATTATCTATCCCAACTGTACTGTCTATACACACAAATCATGATTTTTTCTTTCAACACCCATTCCTTTGTCTACACATGTCAAAAGTGGGCACTCCATTGACATTCAACTAACTTAGGTGCTTGAACTCGACACCACAATCCAACACAGTCCAGCAATCCACAACCATAGTGAGTTATTCAAAGAAATTGTTGACCATACCCATTTACAGTTCAGCTTAATATTATGGCCCCACAATGTATACATCATTTTTATACCTTTCTGCTGGATAGTTAAAACCTAGGTAGATCAACACTTATATACCAACACATGAACTTTATATTTCCTATGTGGTCAGTGAAGTCCTCTCAGGGTTTATCTTGTAGTCCTGTACATTATTCTGTAGTTCCTTTGTCTGTGTCATCCATGTGGATGAGACACGGCCAATGCTTGACCAGTTTGCTCTCTTTGAGAGCTTGAGAGAAAGTTTTCTCTTCATGTGACTCTCCCCAGGCACACTTTAGAACTTGAATCTCTTTCCTCAGTGGCTCCATAATCTCCTTGTTCAGAAAATTTGGAGCTCACCTGAGTTTCATGATGTTGCAGTACAGGTTCTCCTATGTCCTGAGTCTTCGCTGACCTTGAAAGACTAGGGCCAAAATGTTGGCTGGCTTTGTGGCTCTTGTATTTCTCCAACTCTGACTTGTAATATTAGGTTGTTAACCATCCAGAAGAAAAGCTGATTAGTATCCTGCAGCATATGCCATTCACTTTGCCTTATCTGACTCAATTGATTTTACTTGTTGTACGTTACCTTTTGTATTTCTGCTTTTCGCTAGTTATACTAGGGAGACTATATGATATTTACATATGTGTGTCTGGTTTATTTCACTTATGAGTATATGTTCAAGTGGCATCCACTTCAGTATAAATGCTTCAAACTTATCATTCTTAATAGCTGAGTAATACTCCATTATATAGAAATACCACATCTTTTTTCAGCCATTCCTCATGTGATGGACATCTTGGTTGTTTCCAAAATTTTGCTATCACACATTGCACTGCTATAAACATAGGTACACATATATCTCTATGATACAATGTATCCAGATCCTTTGGGAAAATTTCTTGTAGGGGGATAGCTGGCTTGAATGGGATTTCTATTCTTACTCTTTTGAGGAGTCTCCACACTGACCTCCACAAAGGCTGTACCAGTCTACATTCCCACCAGCAGTGGAGAAGCGTTCCCTTTTCCCCACAACCTCTCCAACATTTATTGTTGGTTGACTTCCTTATGATAGCCATTCTTTCTGGAGTGAGATGATATCTCAGTGTTGTTTTTATTTGCATTTCACGAATGGCAAGCAATGTGGAGCATTTTTTCATATATTTATTTGCTTGTTTAATTTCGTCCTCTAAGAAGTGTGTATTCATCTCAGATGCACATTTCTGAATTGGGTCTTTAAATTTGAGGGCCCTGTTATATCTTAGTTCTTTATAAATTCTAGACAGTAGTCCTCTGTCTGATTGCTTATTAGTTAGGATTTTTTCAAAGTTATTGGATTGTCTTTTCACTTTGTTGACAATTTCTTTTGACATGCAGAAGCTCTTTAAGAAGAGTTGATCCCATTTGTTGATTCTTTCCAGAGCTTCCCGTGCGAATATATGTTTGTTCATGAATTCTTTACCTACCCCTATGTCTTCAAGAGTTCCTCCTACTTTCTCTTCCAGGAGATTGAGTGTTTCTGTTTTAACGTTTAGATCTTTAAACCATTTTGACTTTAACTTAGTGCATGGTGAAAGAGCTGGGTCAAGTTGTAGTTTTCGGCATGTAGAAAGCCATGTTTTCCAGCACCATTTGTTAAAGAGGCTATCTTTCTTCCAGTGAGCTTGTGTAGCCCCTTTGTCGAAGATAAGATGGCTGAGTGTTTTTGTAGATGCCTCTGCATCTTCTAATCTATTCCACTGATCCTCAGGTCTATTTTGTTGCCAATACCATGTTGATTTTATCATTGTGGCTTTGTAGTAATTTCAAATCAGGAATTGTGATGCCTCCTGCCTTGCCTTTATTGGCCAAGATTGCCTTTGCTATTCTAGGTCGTTTGTGGTTCCAAATAAGTTTTAGGATTGATTTCTCTATATCTGGGAGGTATGTTGCTGGCAGCTTAATAGGGATTGTATTAAATCTGTACAGCAATTTTGGGAGTATGTCCATCTTCCTGATGTTGGTTCTTCCTATCCAGGAGCATGGAATATCTTTCCATTTTCTGAAATCCTCTATAATCTCTTTTCTTAGGGTGTTGTAATTTTCCGTGAAAAGATCTTTGACTTCCTTGGTTAAGTGAATCCTAAGGTATTTCATTTTCCGCGGTGCTATTGTGAAAGGTATTGTTTCTATAGTTTCCCTTTCAGTGTGTTTGTTATCTGTATAGAGGAATGCTATTGACTTTTGAGTATTGATTTTGTATCCTGCTATGCTACTGAATTTCCCTATCAGTTCTAGTAGTTTCTTGGTGGAATTTTTGGGGTCTTCCAAGTAAAGTATCATG
>PVKA01036149.1:0-22032 GCA_004027165.1 Ctenomys sociabilis
TTTTTTTTTTTTTTTTTTTCAGAGAGCGAGAGCAAGTTGAGATTGGCAGAGTAGGCTTAGGCAAAAGCAAAAGTCATTCTTTGTCCTTAATCCTCAGCTGTCTTTGCCACACCCAATACCACCTGCCCTGGGCCCCTGGGCTCTGGTCACACTTGTGGTTTCTACAAACTGGTCAAACTGCAGTTTGTCCAGGAAAATAGGCCCAGTCCTTTGCCTTTGTCTCTTTTCCTTAAGGCTACTGGTGACTATTATTGTTATATGCAGTTAGGTTTATGGTCATTGCCTCTGGTGGCATATTTGTACTTTAAAAGATAATTCCCTAACCGTTCTGGGAGGGGAGGGGGGCAAAAGAGGAGATAAGAATTAAAAAAAAAACAAACAAAAAAAAACCACCCCAAGGAAGGCAGGAAAGAATTCCGGAGTCTGGGTGATCCTGGTTCAAATCCTGCTCCACTCTCCACACAAGCCACACCTGGGACAGCTTCTCAGGGACCTGGTTTCTTGTCTGTAAAAGGATATGGGACCTGACACAATAAATGTTAGCACCTGGCCCACTGTGGCCCTCACCGCTGCCCCAGGTCACCACTGTACCACCCCAAAATGGTGCCCATCTTAACTTCTGTCAACGCTGTTGTCAACTCGAGAACATAATTCTTTCTGTATCTTTAATTTTAAAAGGTTCTCATCTTGAGGGTTTTAAAAACACTTTTTACTGTGAAATATACTTTATATCCAATGAATGCATGAAACATGAACATACAATTTAGCAAGCAGTTATAAAAGTGTCACTGAAGGCACATCGTCCAGGTCAAAAACTGACAGGCACTGCTTTAATGTGGTAAGGTGGTGGTCCTCCGCTAGAAACCATGTTGTCCCTGGAGGCCTTCAAATGCTTTAGTGGTTCCATGTGGAAAGTGCTGGAGACACCTGAGAGGCAGGGGCTGTAGGCCCACAAGACCACCATCCCCCGCAAACAATTATAGTATCTGGATGTAAATGTCCATAGTGACAAATTAAGAACTTTGCTGAGCTACAAACAATGGCCCACTTCTGTCATTCCAGCTCTCTGGGAGCCTGAAGCAGGTAGATGACAAGTTCAAACCCAGCGTATACAGTTTAGCAAGTTAGACCCTTGTCTCAACTAAAAAAAAAAAAATGTAAAATTAAAGAAAAATAAAAATGGAAAAACAAGCTCTGAGGATGGAGCTCAGTGTGCAGGGCCTGGGTTTAATGTCCAATGCAAAACAAAACACACATACACACAAGACCCTGTGGAGCACAGTCCATTACTGGAAAAGGCCTGAATTTTAGAAACACAGTGTTTTGTTCAGGAGATGAATTTTAAGGAAAATGCAGCTGCTTGAGAAACCTGTTAGTGTGAGAACCTAGATTTACACAGGGCATTATCCCACTCCACTAGTTGATCTCCAGGAGGGGAAGCAAAAGGCCACCCAGAATTTCAGCTGAAGGACCTGAGATTAATAGGCCCTGATGATCACTTCCGTCATTCTGTTGGCTTTCGCTGCCAACAAGTGCTTTTAATCTCCCCATCCATTTACACCCATCTTGGGAATCAAATAGTATATGAGTTACAGGAAGCCAGATGTGTTCATTTTACTATTAATTAAATTGTGAATAAATTATACCCAAGTGTATTCTTTTCAACAACTTGTTCCCATCCCCTTTGCTCTTGTAACTTCTTTCATCTGTTGCAGGATTTAGTCGTTCGGATTGTTTTTATCCTTGGCAACCTGACAGCGAAAAACAACCAGGCTCGGGAACGTTTTTGCAAAGAGAAAGGGAGCATCCGGACCCTGCTGTCCTTGTTCCAGGCATACCAGCAGCAGGGCCTGCCCTTCCCGCAGCCTCAGCAGCCCACCGGGGCCAGGCTGCCAGCCGAGGCGGAGGACGTGCTCGTCAAGCTGACCCGCGTACTGGCCAACGTGGCCATCCACCCACGCGTGGGCCCCATGCTGGCCGCTGACAAGCATGTGGTAGGCCTACTGCTGACCACACTGGGTGAGAGCCAGCCCAGGGCAGTCTGGAGTGGGGTGGGAGGCCGGTAAGGGCCGGGCTCTCAGGGGCCCTGAATCTCTTGGAGGAAGATGCCTCTTCCCTTCACAATGGCCTTAAATGTATTCAGATTTTAGAAAGAAATACCGTAGCTAGCCCGTGGCCCACATCTTTTTTTTGTGCCTCCCCCCATGTCTGTGTTCCCAGTATTTAAAACGCTGAGGTAGGAATGGAGAGTTGAAGGCCAGCCTGGGCTGTAATGAGACTTTGTCTCAGAAAACCCTAATAGATAAATGAAAGAAATTTTCTTACTTAGATCCATTGATTATATTTTAAATGCAGCCCAAGACAATTCCTCTTCACCCTAAAAAAACAAAAGTCAGGCTGCAGGTTGGACACAGTTGATTGTAGATCCTATAAAATCCACTGAAGCATGTTTTAATGAAGGTGAATGTTTTATAACACAACTTCAAACAGTTTTTTTTTTTTTTTTTGTCTTTTTGAGGCAGGGTCTCACTTTGCAGTTCAGGCTGGTCTTAAGCTCACTTTGTAGCTCAGGCTAGTCTCTAACTCACAACAATCCTCCTGCCTCAGCCTCCCAGTGCTGGGATTACAGGCCTGCGCCACCACACCCGGCTTCAAACAGTTATAACAATTAAATTGGTCAAGGGAACCTCAAAGAATTCAAAAGCCCAGTTCTTTCTGAGGAAGTCCACAGAACTTGAGTTCATTTCTCTTTTCTTCTTTCAGTTCTTACGTTACCTGTGATCATGTCACCAAGTCCTTGGGTCACCTCTGCCCCCTGCTACTGAGTTAGGCTGCCACCACCCAGTGTCATGGAGTGTGGGGATTAACGCACTATTGTAGGTGGTGCAGCTTCAGAGAAACTCATTGCTCACACTTCTAGATGCTGGAAGTTCCAGAGTAAGATACCAGCCAGCCAGGGCAGCTCCTGACAGGGGGTCTTCCTTATGGCCTGTGTACAGCGTCATCTCACTGTGTGCTCACAGCTCTTTCCTTGGTGGGAACCCTTGAGAGCTGTGTAGCGATCCTCCCTTTTCACATCCCCAGTCCTGGGGTAGGCTACTACTCTTATGACCGCGTTAGACCTTATTATTCCTAAGAGCCTTATCAACATAAGTTTTAGGAGAACACAGTCAGTCCGTAGCACCCTCTCTTTTACCCCTACTATTAAAGATTGAACAACCAAGATCTTTTTAAAATTTTTATTTTGAGATAGAGTCTCACTGATTGATCAAGGTGTCCAGGCTGTGCTTCTACTTACAATCTTCCTGCTCCAGTCTCCTCAGAGCGCTGTGGTTATAGGTGTGCAGCACCCCCCTGCACCCTTGTCCACTTTTTTTTTAGGCCCGTGTGAATCAAGCAGTTGTGCATGGTGTGAGACAAATTAACTTCAATCCAAGATAATCAGTACAAGCACTTATAACCAGAGTTGCAGCAGATTTTATTGCTGTGAGAGGAAGTTTAATGCCTGAAAACATCTGTGTTTTTGTGAACTGCCCCCACCCCAGCGATGCAGTGTAAAATCCTGTGCTGTGTGTTGCTGGTTTGTTTTTAGTCGGCTCAAGACTACTGTAACAAAATGCGGGGCAGCTGAAAGCACAGAAATTTATTCTTTCTGAGTTTTCGAGACAGAAAGCCCAAGGCAGAGTTGGCATCAGGACTGGAATATGGGTCGGCCTGCTCCTGGGGTATAGACGGCCATCTTCTTGCTGATTCCTCATGCAGCCGAGAGAGCATGGGCTAGTGTCTGTGCCTCCCCTTTAGGGGACCAGCGATTGGACTGGATTGGACTCATTTCACCTTTCTCACCTGCTCATAGGATTTAGTTCCAAATATGTTTCTTTGTATTTTAGGGTTTAGATGTGAGGAGCCCACAGGTATTCTGTCTGTGACAAGGTTTTAAGAACATAGACTGTGGTCTTCTGTTGAGGAACTCGGCCTCTGGAGCAATGGCAGGTGTGCAGGCAGGAACCACAGCTTGTGAAAGTTGCCAGGTGACAGGCATAGAGGGGCGCAAGGGCTGATGGGCCAGAGCCACGAGCAGCAGTGGGTGGGTGTGGCTTATGCTTTGTGTAAGTAACAGCACCCTATCTTCTTACGGAGCTGCATCACTTAAAAAGCACTTTGATGTCTATTACCTCCCAGCAGTGTGAGGTGGAGTTTTTGTTACTGAGGTCGGATAAGGAAATGAGCTCCACGAGCTATAGTGACTTTGTGGGTCTCAAGGTGGTACGTCATGGAGTCCCAAATGTGGCCTTTCTGAAGAAAGGCTTTCTCCACAGCTTATAATAGCACTCAGCCCTGCCCCAGGGGCACTCAGAGCCAGAATGAGTCCAGTTGTGGCAGTGTACACCTGTAATCCCAGTGCTGGGAGGCTAAAAATAGGAGAATCACTGAGTCCGAGCTGTGTAGTGAGACTCTGTACCAAATACATAAATGAAATTACTTAATTAATTAAAAAATATAATAGCCTTTCCAGTTTCCTACCAGAAACTAGCTCCACAGGGTGCCCTTAACTCCTCTTCCCTGCCCACTTGCCCTGGGGCTTCTGGGAACCACAGTTCACTTCTCCAGCTTCCAAGGAGCTGGCTTGGAACCCACTGGGAATTCTTATCTATTTCAGACCCAGACCCAGCACCTGCACCTGACTATGGCTTGGTCAAGTAAGAGAATTGAGCCTACAATAGATGAAAAAAGGTCAGACAGAGGGACTCTGTTAGTCAGCGTTGCATCACTGGTTCAAAGTACCTGAGAGGGGCCAAGGAGATGGCTCAGTGGAATAAGTGCTTCTCTGGCAAGCACAGGGGCCTGAGTTCAATCCCCAGTAATGCAAAAAAAAAAAAAAAAAAAAAAAAAAAGTACCCAAGAGTAACTTCAAGAAGAAAGGTATATTTCAGCTTATGGTTTCAATCTGTGGTGTCAGTCCATGGTCAGCTGGCTCCACTGCTGTTAGGGCTATGACAAGGCAGAGATATCATGGCAGAAGGGTGTGGTAGAGAAAAACTGCTGCGGCATGGCAGCCAACAGTCAGGCAGAGAGAAAGAGCCTGGATGGGCACATGCTCTGAGCCCTTCCAGGCCACGCCTGCTTCCTTCAGCCATGCTCCACCTCCTGATAAGGCCTTCAGCAGTAAGCCCCTGGGGGATCGTCAGTGCCCTCCTGTTCATAATCTTATAAAAGCTCTCTGCTAGGCATGAGCCTCTTGGGGGACACTGCTTTTGATTCAAAAGAAGGTAATGCTCTTAAGCAAGAGAAAAAAAATCCAAGAAGCAGATTTGACCTGAAATAAAAGCCTACTAGTCCTCTGGCTGTCTCCTCCGGTGACTCTGGGTTCTGTCCCTCTCCCACCCTACCATCAAGTCCTCCGGCAGGGGATGCTCTGCCTTGGTCATTTGAGGGATTCCCATGTGAATTCTGTACTGGCATCCCCCTTGAGGTTATGGGACCAAGGAATAAACTACTTCTTCCACTCTTAAGTGACCATCAGAACTTTTGTTTGGTGGTTATTGAACTTCCTTGACCATGAGACACACACAGGAGCTTTATTAAAAATATAGATTCTGGATTGGGGAGGTTTAAGCACCTGCCTGGGAAGTGCAAGGAGGGGTTTGGTGCCCACATGCTGTGCTGACCCCGGAACCCCAGGTGTACCATCCCAGCCACTGAAACCGGGCATGGTGATGCATGCCCATAATCCCAGCATTGGAGAGGCTAAGACAGGAGGATCACTATAAGTCCAAACTGCATAAATACAAGATTAAAATAAATTTTATAATGTAGATTCTTGGCCCTCTCTGAGGACAGGTTTGGATTCATCAGTTAGGGTCTCCCTGGATGGTCCTGACCCTTGGGTAGAAAACCTTCACTGAGAAATACTTCATGAAGAAATGCTGCACTGCCAGGGCTTTAACCAGAGGAGGTGGGTCACTCAAAGAAACCCTGCTCTCCTGTGATTGGCCAGGGCCCTCCAGCCTGCCTTGCTTTGAGCAGTTGCTTAGGCAAGGAGGTGTCCTTGTTGAGAGAGGGTCTCACTCAGTTGCTTAGGGTGATCTTGAACTTGCAGTCCTTCTGCCTCAGCCCCTTGAATAGCTAGGATTGCAATTGTGTCCCACCATGCCTAGCAATGTCTGTCCATTCTATCTTCCAAAAGATTTTATCTCTGAAGAAAGCTTATGGGGAGCAAAAGTCACCTTTGACAAAGAACCCTCACCTCCTCATTGCCTTCTATGGCTCAGCTGCTGGTAGGAATTTCTGAGTTCTCCTACCCTAGTCTGCTGCTGGTTTCTCTGCCTCAAAAGAATGGTGACCAGATTCCCACAGCCGGAAGCTGGTCCTCAAAGCTCCTATCTCCTCTGACAGGCAGCTTAGGAGAAGCTAAGGCCAGTGTGGGACTGTGGCAGAACCTCCAGAAGGGGCCTGTCCACAGGTCTCTAGCCTTCTGGGGCAAGGTCAGAGCAGCTGCCAGCCATTCCCCTAGGTGAGTGCTCACCAGGCTGACCAGCCTGTGCTTGCAGCCCTGCAGCAAAGGCTGCCCTCAGGCGTGCCTCCTTCCCCTCCTGCAGCCCAGCCCCCATCCTCGGGGAACTGCTTGTGCTGCAGGACGCCCAGCTGCCAGTCCAGCTGCAAGTCCTCCTCAGGGGCTTTTGAAAATCAGAAATATTTTCACTAGGAACCATCCCCCAGACGCAGAGATTTGCCATCTTTCCAGCAGATGCAGACTTTCAAGCCATGAGTTAGTGCCGGGGATGGGGGTGGAGGATTTGAAACAGAGCCCCAGCTCCTGTGCTCCTGGAGGGCAAACACAGCCCCAGCCAGCTCAGATGGGAGCTCAGCAAGACAGAGTTCTCAGGCAGAGTCCTGGTCACATGCTTCACAGAACCAGGAGACTGGTGTGTGTGTGGCTCTGGGATCTGTGGATTCCAGGGAAAGGCCAGGGCAGCCCAGGACAGTTCATGGGCTGTGTGAGGTGGAGCCTGTGGAGGGCGGTGCACTGAGTGACCTTCTCTGACTTACTTTTGAAGGCTGTTGTTGGTGGGAGAATAGAAACCAGCAGGAGGTGACAGAGGGCTGGGGTGATGAGAGGTGCACTGTGGTGGATTCTGTGTGTCAGGAAGGCAGAACCAGTGGGTCTAGGTGATGGTGGGGAGTGTCCAGTTGGCAGGCAGCAGTGTGAATGCATTCTCCCTGGAGGACCCCTGGCAGAGCCTGGGGACATCAGCCAGCTCAGCTCGCAGCGTGTTGGTCCTTGTGTGTCTCCTCAGGCACAGGGCCTAGACCTGACTCTTCTATATTTGCAGGGCAGAGGGACTGAGTGTGGTAGCCTGCATGCCCTGCTGGGTGTGCTGCCTCACATTTGGGGTATCTCCCGGTGGGAAAAGTGCAGGAGAAGCAGAGGAGCAAACAGCATGTCCAGCGCCTTGTACACAGCTGACCGGGGCCAGCAGCTTGTCCCTGGCCTTGCTGCTGCTGCTGCTGCTGCTGCTGTTGTGCTTGCCATGTCGTTGCTGGGGTGCATCTCTGACTCCCTTCCCCTTTCTTTGTTCCAGAATCCAAATCACTTGATGACTCTGAGGAGCTGGTGATCAACACTGCAGCAACGATCAACAATTTATCTTTCTACCAAGTGAAGAATTCCGTAATCGAAGACAAAAAGCTATATATTGCTGAATGTAAGGTTTGGAGCTAGGTTTAAGGTTTTGATTTGATTAAATCAGAACCGGAGGCATTCTTGGTTTTTGACTATCACAAGTGTCTTAGGCTTCCATCACAAATGACCTGATTTTAAGAAATTAGAAAATGAGGACAATTAGTTTATTAATTCTTGCTGAAGTGCTTTAGGGTTTACATTTTATTATCATTTAATTGGTATTTCTTTATTTTGTAGTGTGAGGGATTTGAACCCATGGCCTTGCTCTTGCTAGCTAGGCAAGTGTTGTGCTATTGAATTAAGTCCCAACCTAAATTTTAAATTTTTATCAGTATTTAGTGTGAGATTGGTTTGCCTTTAAATTAAAACTCTACTGATTTTATTTTTCTTGTCACCAAATCCAGTGCTCTTAAAACTTCTTGTAAGTAAAAACATGGATGGAATCCTAGAGGCTGTGCATGTTTTTGGAAATCTCTCCCAGGATCATGACATCTGTGATTTCATTGTGCAGAATAATGGTGAGTTAATGACACTTAAATTTATCAACGTGTTCTTCTTGGCAATAATCAGCCCAGTGGTTTCGAAGCTTAGGTGACTATAACTTGATCCTTGTTTGTGCTTTGGGAGAGGGAGTGCTCTGCATTCTGTCCTCAGGGAGAGGTGCTCAGCTCAGGTTGCAGAGCTGGACCTTCACAGTGAGGGCAACCAGACCATGTCCGGGCCAGTGGCCTGCTGAGAGCCAAGAGAGATGGATGTGTGCATTTCATACAGACAGACTTAGCGTTTCTGCCATGGGAATGGACTCAAGAGACATTTCTCTTCATGCACTAGAGAGTATTCCATTTTGCAAGAAGTAGAAACAACCTAAATGTCCATAAACAGCCAAGGGAATAGTTGCAGAGATATGTAAACTCATTCAAGAAAATGCCCTACAGAGGTGGGGGGAGCCCACGGTACATGTTGAGTTTTTCTTTTAAGAGAAACATGTTGATGTCTGAGTTTTTTCTAAATAAAACCTCAGTATTGGGGTCTAATTGCAGTGTGGGCATTCTGTGATGAATAAATGGGGCTTGTGGTTGCAGTTTGGCACTCGGGCTCTAAAAGGTTCACTGTCACTGTTGCACAGCAATTAAGAAACTACTCAACATGCAGCCAATTAAGACACATAAAGTAGGGGTAACATTCTAGGGGTATGGAAGGGTATGTAGAGAATAATGCCACCACTGTAAGTCCAAAGACATGAAAACTGCTGGGGCTAGGTGCAGTGGTGCCTGCCTTATGAGCTTAGCCCCTTGGAGCTGAGGCAGGAGGATCATTAATTGGAGTTCAGCCTGGGGAACTTATGAAGACACTGCCTCATAGTAAATGTATACATAGGAAGGGCAATAAATATATATATATATATACATATATATATATGTATATATATATATATATTTTGTTAATATATATATTGCCAGGGATATAGCTCAGTGAAAGGGCCCTAGATTCAATCCCCAGCAATGTAAATTAAACAAAACTATCCTGGGTATTGCTTATGTATGTGTATTCATATAATGGCATAAAGTACAAATGGTATATGGAAATGATATATAAGACAGAATATGCCTTTGGCCCTGGGCATGGTGGGGCACACCTTTAATCCCAGAACTCAGGAGGCTGAGGCAGGAGGATCATTGTAAGTTTGAGTCCAGCCTGGGCTACAAAAGTAAAAGACCCCCAAGTAATAATAATAATAATATACCTTTGGGGGCAGCCTGCTCAGGTCCTTTTTCTGTCCCTCTCAGACAGAAGCTTTCTTTTCCCCAGTAAATATATTGTGCTCTTAACCTCTGTAAAAAAAAAACTAAAATAATAATAATGATATACCTTTATTTTTTTATTTTATTTGGAGACAAATATCAATGGGGCAGTTTCAAAGCTGATTACTAGCACATTTTCAATAATTAATACATTTTACATTGGTATCTTCTTTGTGAATGAGATACGCCTTTAGAAAATAAAGGGAGTCCAAAGACATAAATTTGATTCTACAATGTTTTATTTAATTGACAAATTGTATATATTTATAATATACAACGTGTTTTGAATGTGCTGTTCTATTTCCTGTACTGGTGGGTGGCAGCTGCCCAAGTATTTCTTCTAACCAGGCACTATGTGTCATGCAAAATAATTTTTCACACTCAGTTGTCCGTGTTCATCACAGGACGTTTTGATGGTGCAGATATACAGAGCAGGGCCTGCAAACTGCCACCCACCATCTCAGCTGTCACCACTCTGCCAGGCTTGCTGCCCGCCCAGTCAGTAGCGCTGAGGCCAAAGCAGGGCGACACCCCAGGTGTACCGCCTCAGGAAGGGGGCGGGTGCACCTGTGCATCCGTTGCTCAGCCCCTGCCGGGGGGATGCAACACAGCATAAACAACTCCCAGCTCCACTTCCTGGGAGTAAGGGAAACAGCTTCCCGAGGCAAGCGACAGCCTTGCCACAGGTCAGTTTTCAAAGATCTGAGCATCTTCTTTCCCACAAGGCGTTGGCAGATCTTCCTCAGGGAGCATCTGTCTCCTCAGAAACAGACCTTCCTCCCTGACTGTGCATTTACAGAGTTGCTCTGGGAGGTTCACAAAGACCCTGAACAACAACCTGAGTTAGAGACAAATGTTGCCTGCACTCCCTTTCTACCTGAAGACCTCTATCACTGCCTGGGAGCAGGACCCACTACCTGGGAGCAGGGGACCTGGGAGTCGGGGCGCAAGTTCTAGGAACGGTTGTTGTGGGGAACGCACTGCTGCTAGATAAAGACAGGAGAAATGGGTTACGTTCCTTGCTGGGTTGCAGGGGCTGTGAGCCTTCCCCCACCCATTTCCGTTGTGCCATTTGTGTAAACCAAGATCCGCGTGGCTGTGAGCCCAAGGCTTTTGTCCATCTGCGTTTGTTCTCTGCCCTCCCAGTTCACAAATTCATGATTGCGCTGCTGGGCGCTGAGCACCAGGACCTTTGCTTTTCCGCCTGTGGTGTTCTCCTCAATCTCACTGTGGATAAAGACAAGCACATTGTCCTAAAGGAGGGAGGTGGCATTAAAAAGTAAGTATCAAGACACAGAGTCCAGACTCAGGAATCAAAGGCTATAGCTTCTAGGAGCTTGGGCCTCTCCGCGTTCCAGAGGACAGGCATTTCAGCATTCCAGAGCCCCAGGCCCGGGTAAGGAGGGGACTTAAAATCATTCACAAGTGAATTACTGTTGCCTTGCACCCATTTCAGTTTGTAGATATTATTAAATTACTTTAAATGATCATTGAATCATGTATGCCACATATTGACTAGCACAGGATAAGTGTCATGCTGAAGATGCAAAAATTAAAGGCAGACACTGACTTTCCAATTTGACTTCTGTGACCTCAGGCTCATGGATTGTTTAAGAGATTTTGGCCCTACAGATTGGCAGCTGGCCTGCTTGGTTTGCAAAACTTTATGGAATTTCAGTGAAAACAGCAGCAATGCTTCATCATGTTTTGGCGATGAAGATACCAACACACTCTCAGGCCTCTTGTCATCATTTTTAGGTAAGCGCTTCATCAGTGCAAGATAAGAAAAATGTTTGTTGGTGACCTGTGCGAATAAACATTATGTGGGTTTGGGTGGCTGTTTTTCTGTAAGCAATAAGAGAATGTTGAAGTTTATTATAAGCTTGGAACTCTCTGGAAGAAGCTGAATGTTATCTAAGAAACGGACAAGACTTTTAACTCCTTCAATACAGTCCAGACTTTTTACTACTTCTTTTGTTTTTCTACAGGCTGCACAAATACAAATTCAAAGTAACTATTTCTGTAGTTCAGGAGTGTTTTGACACTGCTGACTTTGAAAAGATTCGGTTAAAAGCAATTTTGTTTAAAGTCATGCTTTTAAGTGAATCTCTACACAGCATCTATTTTATCATACAGGAAAGGGTCTGAGAAAACGCTTGCATTACAATGGAGCCCATTGTCTTACAATATAAACTGACGCACAGACTAAAGAGGATCACTTCTTCCTTTTTTTGTTTTTCTGTTTTCAGGGTAAATTTTTCCTCATGGATGATCTCTAAAAACAATGATTTGGGTCAGTACACGAGTTGAGTGTTTTCACTGGCCCTTCTCCCCACAAGGAGACATATCCATGACTGCCCAGCCCCTGATTGGCAAGACTCTCGGGAAAGGGGCCTGTGGGTTCAAATCCTCCTTCCTCCTTTGGTGGTGGTGTAACAGTGAGCAAAAACGCCAAAATGACACCCAGGCTTTGGAGGCCACCTTATTTATGTGGATGGGGACTGATCAGGATCATTTCCAGAATATCAGGCCCTGATCTCTGGTGGTCTGGGGCTTATATGAGATAAACAGGAAGTACAGGAGCAGAATGGCTTGTCCACTGGGGATTACTTTACACAGTGTGCATCACAGTGACCAGTTATGCATCACAGTGAGCAGCTGTTTTTAAGAGCCATGGAGCAACCAGAACTGGAACAGTCGCTACTCCCTGGGCAACTGAGAAACCGAAATATACAGGCAACAGGAGGGAGGGGCATTTTGTGTGATTTAGACAAAGGAGTCTCTGACAGCCCAGCTTTTCAGCTTTAAAAGGATGACATGACAATCCCTGTCTTGTCTGAGGGAGTTAGTTGTGAGGGTGATGCACCCTGAGAACAAGGATAATGGAAAGAACAAGGGGCCCTGGAATCAGGACAGTTCGAAGTTCAAGTCCTTGCTTTATGTCTTGCAAATTTTTAAACCTTAGCCTTAACCTGCCTGGAGTCTATATTTCTCATCTCTAAGGGAGGGTCAGTTACTATCTACCCTGCAAGCTGGTTAGGAGAAGTGAACATCTGTATATAGAAAGCTGAGAGCTCCCCCTGAGACCTGGTGAGTCCTCACAAGCCCACCCAAATGCTCAGGAACTCTAAGCATTGTAATAGTATGCTGGACAGGAACCGAGACTTGGAAGCTATCTGAAAGAATCAGGTGTACTAGGCTGTTGTGAAATTTGCTTTTTTATCCAGTTAAATATTTTGTGTGTGTTGTTAAAATATAGAGTAAGAAAAAAATGATCGGTTAGTTCAGTCTGCTCTGTGACTTTGAGCTTTCTCAGGATGCTCACAGGCCTACTCCTGCTGCCTAATTCGGTTCTCCAAATTTCTTTATTGATTTACTTATTTAGCATCGGGAATAGAACCAAAGGCCAGTTGCGTGCTACAAAGCGCTCCCCCATGAGCTGCCTCCCTAGCGCCTTTAATTTGGTGCAATGTGGGCTGAGCACTGAAAGCAGCTGCAGGATTAAAGAAACACACCCTGGCCCATCCTCAGGAGTCCTGACTCAGGGGCTCTGGGGTGGGACTGAAGGTCTGTGAGCTTGCCGTGCAGAGAGCACCTCTAGGGAAGGACACACAGGGAAAGCAAAGCGAGGAGGCAAGGTGCTGCCCGCAGATGCTGGGAGAGGCCTGATGGGCCCACCATAGCAGGCCTCAAGAGCCCTGCCTCTTGGGCTCTGGGGTGCTGAGACCCAGCTCTGCCCTGGCTCTGCTGAGAAGGAGGAAGTCCTCTCTCCCTCCTAGAAGAAGCCTAGAGCTTCCATTTGCTACGCTCAGTATGTCTCTCTCCAAGGCTCCATATTGCTGGCATGCTTTTCTGGGTCTCTCTTTCAGGAGTTGTGATCAGCTCAGTGAATCACTTTCCTGTGGCCCAAAGCTTTTGTATGCGGGCAGCGGCTGCCACCTCCAGGACAAGCAGGCTACCTGTGGCTGGCTGCCTTTCTTCCCCAAGTCAGGTGCACTGGACCATAGTGACCAGGAGCGTGGGGCCACTCCGCGTGCGGAGCAGCAGCAGCAAGTGCAGGCGAGGCTGGCTTCATAGCAGGAGGCGGTGTACATGGCAGGCGCTTCATTGCAGTGGTCCGTTGCTGAACGCTGGGCTACTCCAGCCTCTGGCCTTTGCATGTGCCTTACCCCCCTACACACCATGCAGACCCCCTGTCCTGCCGGGCCCTTTTATAGCTCCGAAAGCCCATGATCATAAGAAAGCCTCTACTTATTATATAGCAATTACATAATCATGATTTGTGTGATTTCTCCTTGTTTCATGTTTGGTACATTTTATCTTCACCTTTCTAACTCAGTCACTTTAAGGAAACATATTGCCTCACAAAAGTAGGTACTTAATAAATGCTTGTAGATTAGCTAGCAGTAGTGTTATCTGTGTCTTAATAGTGCTCTACACCTTCACTTTGGGGATTGTATGTTTTGTGTGGTGCTAGGGACTGAACCTAGGGTGTGGTGCATGCTAGGCCAGTGTTCTACCACTGAGCTATACCCTGCCCTGATAGTGTTTCATATTTTTAAAAGTATATATTTTTTCTTTTTTCATTTGGTACAGGGTCTTGCTACTCAGCTAGTTCTCGTAGTGCCCTTCCTCTCTCAGCCTCCCAGTGCTAGGGTTACACATATGTACCACCACGCCTAGTTTCCATGGCTGGCACAGCACACCTGGGTTCTAGGGCCCTGCACGGCATGCGGGAGAGGGGATTAATCCCTGATTCTTACATTTGCCAGGCAGGCACTTAGACTGCAGAGCTACCTTCCCAGCCCAAAATATGATTTTTTGTTTTGTTTTGTTTTTGTCTTTTTGAGACAGGGTTTCACTGTGCAGTTCAGGCTGGCCTTGAACTCACTTTGTAGCCCAGGTTGGCCTTGAACTTGAAGTGAATCTCCTGCCTCTGCCTCCTGAATGCTGGTATTACAGGCATGCATCACCATGTCTGGCTAAAATATGTTTTTTTAAACATATCTTCATAACTTAGGACATAGGAGAACCTGTACTGTAACATCGTATAACTCAGTTGTGTCTCAAATTTACTGATCTAGGAGATTATGAGGCCACAAAGGAAAGAGATTGATGATATAGAGTCACATGGAGAGAGAGTCACATGTCAGGCTTTCACAGAGAGCAAATTGGTCAAACAATGGCCGTGACTCATCCACACTGCTGACACTGACAAAGGATCTACAAACTGTGGTACAGGGTTCAGGGTAAATCCTGAGGGGACTTGACTGACCTTTTCAGATACAAAAGTTTCTTGTTATATAGGTCTTGCTTTATCTTGGTCTTAACCATCCAGCAGAAAAAGTAAAGCCATATTAATATGCTGAGCTGTGAAAAGCTCAAGTCAACAACTTCTGACATTGCCAGTGTTACAGAAAACTCACTACTATTATGGACTACGGTCTATATTGGATTATTTTCCTGAATTCATGCACCTACAATATTTAAATGGCAAGAGAATACCTATCTCTGAAAAAACTAGACAAAAAAAGGGGGATATAAGTGAAGGACCATTTTGTATCTGTATATACAAAATAGATAAGATAGATATATAATTACTTTGTCTTAATCCAATGAGAAGAAAGGGATTTGTGCAAAGTGTTTGTGGACAGGATATCCTGTCTGCATCTTATACTATGAATAAGCACTATGAAGACAATAATATGCAATGTATTAATTATTGAAACTGTCCTACTAAATCAGTTTTGAAACTGTCTCATTGCCATTTGTTTCTCAATAAAATTAATTTTAAAAAAATAAAGAAAAACATATCCTCACAAAGTATTTCTGGAATCTTTAGTAAAGTGAGAGAAAGTCAGTTTAGAAGCATTAAATGACTTGCCTCAGGACATGCTATATCAAAGCCAGGACTTTTCATGATAAGCATCTAGCCTGTGTTTTTGTGCAGTTCCATGGCTTAGGTACATCCTGACTCCACCTTACCCATGGGAGGAGCCAGTGGCATAGACAACAAAAATAAGGAGAGTTTGATCAGGGGGCTAAGTCACAATACAAAGGGTGGTGCGTTCACACATGGTGCAGCGCGCCTGAGGACTGGGCCTCGCGGGCTGGTGGGCTTCGTGGGCTACCAGGCTTCATGCGTTAGTGGGCCTTGTGGGCCTTGTGGTCTGTGCTGCTTCTGGGTCTTTGACCTTACTTCTTTTTTTTTCAAGGGTAATAAATGAAAAATGGCCCACACACAAAAAATGTCACAGGATAGTCCTGCCACAAAGCTATATATGGATAGATTTTTAAATTTCTATGTAAATATATGTAAGTGTTCATTCCTATTTTTTAAATTTTTTTTCTGTCCTCATATTCTGTAAGGACTTAGAGTTTAATATTTCAATACTTGATGGAAAATACCTGTTCCATGTTATGCCTACAATGTCTGATATTTAGACAAATAGTGTGGGTAAACCAAACTGCATAGGTTGCAGGGTAATAATAAGCTTCTCTTCTGGAGGTTAACAACCTAAGTTTACAGATCAAAAATTGGAGAAAAGGAAGGGCTTCAAGGTCAGCCAACATTTTGGCCCTAGCCTGTCAAGGTCAGTGAAGACTTAGAACATAGGAGAACTTGTTCTGTAACATCCTGTAACTCAGTTGTGCCCCAAATTTTCTGATCAAGGAGATTATGGAGCCACAGAGGAATGCAATTGATGATGCAGAGTGTGCCTAAGGATAGTCACATGGAGAGAAAACATCCTCTCAGGCTTCCACATAGAGCAGCATGGTCTAGTATTGTCCATGACTCATCCACATGGCTGACACTGGCAAAGGATCTATAAAGTGTGGTACGGGGTTACAGGATATAGCCTGAGGATACCTGACTGACCTTATCCGAAACAAAAGTTACATTTCATGTTATAAAGGTCTTGCTTTATCTTGGTCTTAACTCTCCAGCAGAAAGTATAAAAAGGAGGTATAAAAAGTAAAGCCATATCAATATACTGAGCTGTGAATGGCTCAAATCAACAACTTCTTTGGATAGCCCACTACTATTATGGACTGCCGGACTGTGTTGGATTGTTTTGCTAAATTTATGCACCTATAGTATTTAGATGCCAATAGAATATCCATCTCTGGCAGGACTAAACGAAAAAAGGGAATACAAAGGAAGGACCATTTTATATCTGTATATAACAGAATAGTTCTGATAGCTATACAGTTACTTTAGCTTAACTCAATGAGAAGGTTTGTACTAATAGTGTCTGGACAGGATATCCTGTCTGCTTCTTATATTATGGATAACCACTAAGAAGATAACAATGTACAATGTATTAATTAAAATAAAAACAAACAAAAATAATTTTTTTAAAAAATGACCTTACTTCTGACAGGGCCACAGTTGTATCAAGAGAGTTGGCCTGCTGCAGTGAAATGGGCACATGGGTAATTGCATTTCCATTATTTTTCAAAGATAGTTTTATTTTTTAAAGGCTATTTCTAGAACAGGTTACGTTTTTAAAGCACAAAGTCTCACACTGAAGAATTGAGGGCTTTTTCTTGGAAATAATAGCCAGGTGATTGATATGGTAATAAAAATTGCCTGTCTTGCAGGGTGACAGGGGAAACATGGTTGATGTTTGAGTCTTTCTGGAAAGAGGCTTTAAGATAACATTGCCTAAAACTTTGTGGTATACTGTAGTTGTTTCTTTATAAACTCATGACTGATACGTTTATCTGGAAGTTCTGAGCATTAGCGCCTGGCACTCCAGTCACCAGAACACCTCTCAGGAAGCGGGTGTTGTGTGCAACTGGTTGTCACCGGTGGGAAGAACACTAGGTGACTGTATTCATAAGTTATGAGGAGCCTGGCACTCAGGTTTGGTGACGAGGCCTCTGTCAAGCCGTTAGCAGGTGCTTCCGGGACAGACGAGGACTCTGGCTCGTGAGAGGAGGATCAGGACCTGATGTGTCCCTGCACCAGCCCCTGTGCTGGAGAGCAAGCCCGGAGATAGTGACCTACTGCTGCAATGCCATGAGCTGTGTGGTGATCGTGTTAGTTATCAGTGGCAGATTCATTGTTTTGAGTTTTTTAAGATTTTCTAATAACTTTAGTTCAAGACTTAATATTCAGGTTTTGGTTTGTCTGATTTTTTTTTTTTTTTTTTTTTTTTTGAGATAGTATCTTGCTGTGTAGCCCAGGCTTCCTCTGACTTACAGGATTCCTCCTGCCTCAGTTTACTGAGCACTGGGATTATAGCCATGCACTACCTTGCTTGGCTTTCAAATGTTAGTGTATGAAAATATGAAGCACACTGAGAAAAGTTAAGAATAATTGGTTATGTACACCAATCCTTTACATTCTGTGGGTTATGAAATCAATTTTTTTTTTTTTTTTTTTTTTGGAGATTGGGTCTCACTATGTAATTCAGGCTGGGCTTGAACTCATTCTGTAGCCCTGACTAGCTTTGAACTCAGGGTGATCTTCCTGCCTCAGCCTCTGGTGTGCTGGGATTTCAGATGTGCAACACCATTCCAGCTCCACCATTTTGTAAAAAATAAAATAATTAGTCAAGTGTGATAGCTCACAGATATAAAAGACCTTGTTTGAAAATTTAAAAATGAGAAGATCTGAGGATGTAGCTCAGTTTGAAGGCCCTGAGTTTGATCCTCAATACTGAGGGGTCGAGGGGAAGGTAGCAAAGAAAGAATCAGAATATATTACATCTAGTAATTCTATCATGAAATATGTTACTTGTATATAATTAATGTATACAAAATTATAATGTTAAATAAATTTCCTACTATGGGTCACAGTAAGTTTGAAAATCATAGATCTAAATTTTCACTAAATCAGCCTCTGCTACCTTTTAAAGTGCAAGTTTAAAACTTCAACACCCAATATCATGTAATACTTGGTTTGCTGTGTGTACACTGAAGCTGCATGCTGCATGTGTTTCTCTTCTCTGTAGTTATTTACGTACTTTTGTGTCTTGTCTATCCCAATACAGAATAACTACTATCTGAATATAAACTAATTTCTAAATACTGGTAGGTTGAAACTCAAGAGTCACGACGTCAGAGAAAGAGAAAGAGAAAGGAAAGAGGGGAGAGAATAAAACCAGTGGAGCTTTTGCTAATAATCATCAAATGCAGTCAAAACTGTGGACAGAGGAAGGGCCTGCACCATGGCGCACTCAGGCTTCAGCAGCTTAGGAATTAAAAGCATAAAACTGAAGGATTTCTTTCTCAGTTGAAGTCTAGGACTCAGCAAACCTGGGAGGAAGTGAAAGGGAAAATGAAATCTGAAGAAATTCAGATTTCAAATCACTGGAAATCTGAAGTCACTGAGAACCTAGCTGTCAGGAAGCAGCCAAACAGGAAGGCCTTTGAAGACGGCTGGAGCACTCTGCACTCCCCTCAAGGGTTGGGAGGGAAAGCCCGCTTTGCCTTCAGGGTCTCCGTGGAGTGCCTTGCTGAAGTGTTTGTGTCTGTCTGCAACTTCTCTCAGAGCCTCCTATCTATCCACTTGGCTGAGAGGCAGAGGCAGAGGCAGAGGTACTTGCTGGGATTGGACACTCTTTACCTTACACTGGGTGGTGACAGTAATCCCTTCAGTGCCAAAGTACACATGGAGCATTCACAAACATTCAGTGTGTAAAAGCTGATGTACACAGAGCAGTGGAAACTATGTTTGGAAATTATCTAAGTAGCAGCCTTTGTGGTCATTGGGAGACTTAGTGGTTGTTATTTCAGAAGTCAGCCTCAGGCCACAGACCTCGGAAGTGGCAGAGCCGATTTTCTGACTGGCAAGCCAGAGCTTGTTCCTGGTCTGTCCCATGCAGGGTGAGCTGGAGCTCAGTGTAAACAAGTAAAAATGTAGCCGCAAATGGGTACAGAAACTTTGGGGGCCATGTATCTTCCTACTTGGGTTCAATATACCATTCATGTTCACAGAATTCAGGTTGTCCTTGCATAAACAATGACATCGAAGTTGTAAGTTTGCATTTTTTTCATGTTTTAACAAGTGATTTTTTTTTTTTTTTCATTAACTATGGCCTTGCTTGGGATTTTAACAGTACCTGGAATTCTCCAAGTTCCCCAATGATTGGTTATTAGAGAGAGTGTGGGGCTGGGGGTATGGGTTGTCTTTTTAAAGAAGTATATTCCTAGTGTTTTGCTAGATTTTTAAATTTTTTAATGTATTTGATATAGGGTCTCACTACACCACTCCTAGTGGTTCTCCTGTTTTCAGCCTCCTCAGAGATAGGGTTATAGGTGTGTGTCACCATGCCCCATCTCGGTTTCCTGCTCATCGTGGGAAGGCAGCAGCATGGCCTGTGGTGCTGGGAATTGAACCCTAGTCCCTGTCCTTGCCTAAGGGGCTATCTCACCAGCCCTCCTACTGCTTTGAAATCAAGAAAATTTTAATTTTTGGTAAAGTTTCATTTATTCATTCATTTATTTTTGCAGCGCTGAGGCTTGACCCTCCGTGATTCCTTACTCCTCCTAGAAATGCTCTCCTGAGGGGCCTCCTCCCTCCTTCTTTAGTAAAGTATCAAATTCCACTGGCCAACTTTCCTAACAGATTTCCTGGCTCCTTTTATGTCTGTCAATCATTCAGATAAATAACTTTCCCAATGTAAGGATGTAACCTATTAATACTTTGCTTATGTTAAGAAACTATAGTCTGATTTTTAGATGCAAATTTACATGTAAAAGTGTGGGGGACCACCTGAGCAGCTCTCCTTGAAAGAAAAGTGACTGTCTCTGAGTGATCCTATTTCCTCATACTGTTATGTACAGAGCTGGCTAGGACTTCTGTTTATCCTTCAGTTGGCCTTAAGCAATGTGTATTGGTCTAGCTGAGGTGCTGGTGATAGTCTTTGAAGTTGGCATATGTGTTTCCCTGGTAAACCTGCTGCTCCTTAATGTGAGCCGGGTGGAGACAGGATGGTAGAGCTAATGCTCTGTGCTGCCAGCTGGGATTGAGCCTGGAGATAGAGGCTATGACTTCCTGGGGCTTGAAAGACTACATCAAAGCTGAAGCCCTAGACTTCCCAAAACATTAAATACTATATAATACAGATTACTCGCTCTGCATATCCTCTCTGCATATGGCAGAGGCAAATGTAGGCCCCCACCTAGCTCAGCTCACAGTAGTCACCTATTTCCCACAATTCTCAATCCTCAAGCCACTCCCTCACTGAATAAAAACCGGGTGAGGTCCTGGGTCACTCTCTTGGTTCTGGAAAGCCATGTCATGGCAGGACTTAGAGCCCCTTGACTCCCCGAGGATTAAAAAAATAATTTGGTGTCCTCATTTTCGCCGTGGGCTGCATGGAAAGCGGCAGATTGGAATCAACTTGATGGGATTCCAATAACGTAACTTTGGGATTGCAAATATTGGTTTCTTGGACTGAGACGAGGACCAGGAAGTGTCTCCTACATAAAAGTAGTTCAATTCAATTTAGAGGTTTTTTGAAAAAAGAAAACCACTGTCCTATTAACAGAATAAAGTGTATTTGTTTTAAATATTTGTAGAGAATAAAAGAGAGCCATAGGCTGTGGGTGTGGTGGCTGGCACCCACCCGTAATCCCAGCACTGAGGAGGCTGAGGCAGGAGAATTACTGGTGGGTTTGAGATCAGCCTGTCTGAAAAAAAAAAGACAGACAGACAGACAGAGAGGTCTTTTCTTAAAGACCTTTATAATGAGTGCAGTGGCTGGCATCTATAGTCCCAGCTACTTGGAAAACTTGAGGCCGGAGGATCACTTGAATCCAGGAGTTTAAGACCAGCCGGGGCAGCATAAGGGTCCCCCTTTCAAAAACAAAACTGAGAAGCTTTTAGTTCCCAAAGCCTATCTTGTGTCCTGTTGGTATTAAAGCTGACCCAGGGTGAGTTTTACTCAGGTCATGAAACATTAAACTGCTCAATAGCATTATATTTCCACATTGTTACTGTAATTTTAATTTTTCTGATACAGATGAGGAACTAGCACTGGGTAGCAGTTTTGATCAAGATGTAAACAACTATCACAAGCTGCACTGGGAAACGGAATTCAAGCCTGTGGCCGAGCAGCTCCTGAGCCGCATTCGGAGTTCTTGTACCTCGCTGGACCGCTGCCTGGCCCTTCCCTCTGACCACAGCCATGGACGCAGGTCGCCCTCCTTCTAAGAAGTGATAACAATTGTGAACTATTTTTTAGTATTAAAGAAATATTGAAAGTTTTTAAAGTACAGATTGTAGTGAATAGTAATTTAAAATAAACAAGCATTTCTTATTAGGTATTATGGAAAAATGAATATCCATGTTATTTATTATGAGAAATGTAAGATGAAAATATGTGCATTTAAAAAAATAAATGGCTTTTTCGCCTATTCTCTAGTAATTTAATGTTAGTTTTGAAATCCCAATTAAACAATTTGGGAATTTAGGTGTTTTATTTTTTAAATGAACTGTGCAGTGAAGACTGCTAGATTTTTTTTTTAAAGAATATTAGATTTTTTTTTTTTTTTTTTTTTTTTTTTTTTTTTTTTTTTTTTTTTTTTTTT
>PVKA01036150.1:0-16319 GCA_004027165.1 Ctenomys sociabilis
TGCAGTTAAGGTTGGCCTGAAGCTCACTTTGTAGCTCAGGTTGGTCTCGAACTCACAACAATCCTCCCGAGTGCTGGGATTACAGGCCTGCGCCACCACACCCGGCTGTGGTTTATTTTAGAGAACGTCCCATGTACATTTTTTTTGAACATTTGACTTTTTTCTCTAGTTCATCTATCTTTTATGATAGTAGGGTATTAAGATCCCCTATTATAATTGTATTGGCATTTAACTGGGCTTTTATTTGTATTGTTTGTTTGTTTGTTTGTTGAACTCACAGCGATCTGCCTCTACCTCCTAAATGCTGGGACTACAGGTGTGCACCACTGTGGCTGGCCCTAGCTGGTATTTTATGTCCAGTAATTTTTGTCTTATGAAGTTAGATGAGTCATTGCCGAGAACATATGTTAATGATTGTTATCTCTTCCTGTTCAGTTGTTCCTGCAGCCCTTGGAGCATAAGGCTAATTTTGTCATCAAGGTGCACATACTTATTTAGAATATTTCCACTGATGGATCATTAATTATATTTTATGAGTTTTATTACACATTGAGTACATAACAAGAAAATTCACAAAAATTATTGAGGTTTTAATATTTACTATTTATAAAAAAGCATCAAAACTTTCAACATTGATTGGTTTTTGGTGTACAAAGTCTAAAAAAGAACATTAGAAATAAATTTCCTTATAAACTACATGAAAATACCAATAGCATGCTACAGGACAAGCCTTCACTTCAGTCACCACAGCTATGACAGTCTGCCACCGTGCTGCACATGCACATCACATCCATTGGCAGCACCAGTCTTTCACTTTCTGGGCCTTTTTGTAGGACCTGACATCCCAGTGGTTTTGCTGTTTTGTCATAAGGTTCTTATACAATATGTGGTTAACAGCAGCATGAAATAGTCTTTATATGTATTTGTGTTCAGACATCATTTCATGTCAACTGTGGACTTCCTTACAAAATCTAAATGATAGTATCAGAATAAATTCTTATATGAACGACAGTGGGAGTACCAATAGAACTCTAGCACAAAAACTCAGCTTCACCTGTCACACTCAAGGTAGTTTTCATACATGTTCTGTGTACAACTCACACTGATGGCCCATATGGTTTTGCTTTCCTCCTCTTGTAGGTCACAATTGACATCTTGTTTTACTTTCCTGGTGTAGGTGTGGTGCTGCACCTGCCGGTTCACCTGTCACCCTACCAATGTGCTCCCTAATTTTTTTGTCTAGTTCCCTGGGCAGAAACATCATGTTTTTCCTCTGCTATCAATGATGTTATGAGCTCGTCCCAATCCTCTAAGAAAATTTCTCCATGAAATTTTGCACTTGTTATTTTCTTTGTAAACTATCGCACTAGTTATGCCACCATATTTTTAGGCTTGAGTAAAACATGACCTTTGTGTTTCGAGTGAAACTATAGTTGCTGTGTAACTCATCAAAAACATATACTCCACCTTTGGTTTTCTTGTAGAAAGTTTCCATCTCAAGTTTCCATTTTGTTGAGGTTTCCCTATCAATATTACCATCATGCTGACATGTTGACCTCAGCAGTTTGACATCAGAAAGTTCGTTTTTCTTTGCCACATACTAGGCCAGTGTTGTATCTTTCTGAAATCAAAAGATTGTACTATACAATTCTGTTTTAAAATTTCAACATTTCATTTGGAGTGTCTGCTTGGTTCCTGCACACAGTTCCTGAGCTGGGCAGCTGGTGCTGTCACCAAATGTAGTGTAACTGGAAACAGGTAAGTCCAGTGTCACATTCTGATTAGTTTGGGAAATGGGAACAAACAAGTCTGCAGCATCATTTGGCTTCTTCTGATCTGAACAAGGACCTGATGGCTGAGTTCCAGGATAATCTTAAGACTGAGAAATGTAAGTCTTCACTTTTTTTTTTTTGCAGTACCAGGGATTGAACTCAGAACTCTGCCCTTATTCTACTGAGCTATCTCCTCGGCCCATACGTCTTCACTTCTGTTACACCATGTTTTGACCCATCACTTGCAACCACCATGAGAAATCTGTGCTAAGTACAGCAGACCTATGAATGTGTTCAGTTCAGCTAGTGAGGTGGCATAAGGAATATAGCTTTGGTTGAGGAGAGAGCTCAGCACTGTAAGTGCCCACCTGGCAAGCACAAGTTCCCGAGTTCAATGCCGATACCACACACAACTTTATAAGATGCTGTGAACATTTCACCTGTGTGTTCACAGCATCTCATAAAGTTCGTCTGTTACAATTTCCAGCACTGAAAGACAGTGCTGGTGTTCTCTACCACACATTTTACCCCGCCAGTACCTCTCTGTTTTCGGACAGAGTTCTAACACTGGATCATCACATTTGGTTCCAAGGCCAGCAACACTTCGACTGGTCATACATGTACCCACTTCACTGTTTTCATCTCTGAATAAAGGAGGCCTACACTCCCTGTGTCTGTACCAGTTTATTCTTGCCCCATTTTGCCATCATAGCAATTTGTCTCACAGAGCCAGCATCAAAATCACTGTCATCAGCAGCAACAGCAGCATCACACACCCACACCACTCTTCTGTCATAAAAGCATGCATTTTACCATAATAGTTATTTTCATCATCCATGCATGAGTAAGCCAGTGACTCACTTTTTTTTTTTTAAGTTGAGACAGGGTCTTGCTCTGTTGTGCAGGCTGGCCTTGAGATCATTATGCATCCCAGGCTGGCCTCAAGCTCACAGTGATCATCCTATCTCAGGCTCCTGAGTGCAGGGATTATAGGTGTGCACCACTGAGCCAGCTTTTATGATTCACTTTTGACCTCCTCCAAAATTTGCAGATTTGATTTTTCATATGCTGTTGTACTGTATTGGGCCACTTTTACCATAAAAATCAAAATATTTTTTAAACAATTTCTGGAGTGCTGTAGGTCTACTGAACAATTACATTCAGGTCAGCATACACAGAAACCTTTGTGCAGAGCATAAGCCGGGGCCAACATCCCACTTTGCCACTTTTGCACACATGCATGCTCCTTGCCTTCCACCACAGCAAGTGGGCACATGCACAGATCACTCTCTTCCGGGGGAAGCACTGAGACACACCTGTCTGCTGTTGGTGAGGCAAAGGATGGGCCTGCTGGATCTGCTCAGGCCTCCTGTGTAGTGACCAGCTTTGCCTCTTCTGATCAGTTTTGACTTGAAATCTACTTTGTCTTCAATTAGGGTAGCTATTTCTGAATTTTTTCCCCAAATTCCTATTAGAGGGAATATTGTTTTCTATTGATTTTCAATCTGATGGATTATTCTTTTTGTGTTGTATGTTTCTTGTATACTTGTATCATTGGGTTCCATTTCTGGATTTATTCTGCCAGTCTGTGTCCTTTGACTGGGGAGTTGAGGCCATTCACATTGAGAACTGTTACTGAAAGCTGCTGACTTAATTCTGGTTCCGTCCTTTTCCTGTTGCTAACCCCCCACCCAGCTGCTCCCCCAGCCTAATCTATGCATTCCACCTGGCTTTTGGCACTGGTGACTTCATGGTCTCTTACTAGGATATGCTCAAGGGTGTTTTGTATTGCTGGATTGGGGGTCATGAATTCCTTGAGAAATACTTTATTTCTCCATCAATTTTGAAAGAAACTTTTACAGAATATATAAGTCTGGCCAGAAGTTACCGTTCAGGGCTTGAAACACTTCTCAGGTTCTCCTGGCCTTTAAGGTTTGTGTTGAGAAGTCTGCTGTAATTCCAATGGGTTCATTCACCTTGCTGTGTTGCTTTTCTCTGTTAGCTTTTAATATTTGGGCCCCATGTGGGACTTCTGGTATCGACTGATATGACATGAAGAGGGTCTCTTAATCATGACCATTTGAGGCTCCATATAGCCTTATTTATCTGTTCACTTCATGATACTTAGGAATTTTTCTGCTGTTGTTCATGTAGACAGGTTGTTTATGCCCTGAGTGTGGTCTTCTGATTTTTCATGCATTCCACTTCATCTTCAAGTAATCGGACTTATGCTACCTAGCAGCTTGCAAGTCTACCTTGCATACTCTCATTGTTTCTAAGGCCCCTCTGAGAAACTGGTCTCTGATTCTATCTTTTAATTCTAATGTTCTGTCCTCACACTGCTCACTTCTGTTGCACATACTTTCAGTATAACTTAAAATATTTTCATGGATGCTAGTCTTTTGCTGAAATGGTCATTCATGTGTTGTATCATTTTGTTTAATAATTCTTTCTGTTGGTGTCTTCTGTAAACCTCCTGATTATTTTATTTCCTCTACTACCTGATTAGTTATATTGTCTGTGAACCTGCTGAGTTAAGGAATCTGATCATCATTTGTGTGTGTGTGTGTGCGTGTGTGTGTGTGTGTGTGTGTGTGTGTGTGTGTGTGTGTGTGTGTACAGGGTCTTGCTACTCAGCTCAGACTCCTAATGATCCCCCTGTCTCAGCCTCCCCAGTACTGGAATTACAGGCATGTGCCACCACACCTGGTTCAGACTGGCACAATGTGCCCAGAGTTGTGAGGCTGACACAGCATATGTAACCAGGGACTGAACCTGGGTCCTTGCACTTACCAGGCATTTAGACCATCGAGCAAGCACTCTCCCTCACCTGATCACCACCATACTGAGCTGGAGACCTTCTCCCCCAGTCACATGCACCACTGCCATGCCTGTATAATTTCACCACTAGAAACATATAACCACAGGTTGATTAGGCCCAAAAACCATAGCTGCATTCCATAACTGCCATTGTTACTCAGCCCTGCTAGACAGTAACTGCAAGTCCCTGTACATACCCAAGCCCTGTCCCTAACAGTAACTACAACTCCTTTTCAATGAAACACACACACACACACCCTGCCCCATGCCCAAACCCTATAAAAGACTTTATAGCCTCCAAGAGCAGTTGGTCTGGGCTCTCATGCCACAGCATCCCCTCTCAGGTTGGTTCTGAAATAAACTTGTCCTGTGCCTGTGCTTCTGTTTTTTTCCCTTTGTTTCTTAACACAGAGCGCCTCATTGGCCTGATTTTTAATCTCTTCTGTTGTCCATTGAATAATTGGCTTGTGTGGCATTTGCTTTCCTTCCCCTGAATGCCCCTTGGATCAGCTTGGGCGAGTGGGAAGTTTTGTTTGTTCTGAGGTATATGGCTGCTTACAGCAGGTAGACTTGGTTCTAGCATGCAGTTCTCTTTAGTTGGCCTGGGTTTCTGTGATACACTCAGGGTATAGTTAATTACAGTCCTCTGCCACTGTCCCAAGACCCAGCACCCAATATGAGACAAACAGGTTGCAGTGCAATTGGCCCAGCACCTCGTTCTTCAGGTGTGGACTCCAGTGTTGTTAATGCCATAGAGGTAACCAGGTATTAGCACAGAGAGAACACAGTAGTGGCAACAACTGCGTGACCCTGGCAGCAGCAAGTAAGTTAGCAACATTAGAATCATCGAAGACAAACTAGATATTGACATAACATAGAACCAGTACAGTGTGTTACCCTTAAGACACATGGCACTGTACCTGAGGCACAGTGGTATCTCAGATCATGAACACTTTTGTTTGCAAACAGTCTGGTTCATAAATAGGAGTATTCAGCAAAAATTTGATTTTGTTTTTGAGCTTCCCATTGGGTGATGCACACAGCTGTGGCCATCATTTCCAGAAGCATGGAACAAATTAAGTCCATAACCCAAGGTACCACTGTCCTGACATACGGTAAATACCCACTAAACATGACAAATGCACCTCTACTATAGATAGGAATGAGTTCACCAGTAATAGGGGAGAGTTAACTATCTGAAGATTAGTAAGGTTTTATGGTCTTGTGATTAAAAACAGGGGTAGGGAATGGAACAATGCAGAAAGAAGTTTTAAAAATTAAATAATGGCAGATGGAGGTGAGAAAGAATCCTGCTACAGAGTAGGGTATTTATAGAATTAGATAAAATTAATAGAAAAAACACAAGAAGAAATAGAAGATAAGGGAGAAAAAAAATGGACAATTAAAAAAACATTAAAAGGAAAGGAGAAAAAGAAGGAAAGAGTCCAAAAACATTTTCAAAAACTAGTTTCCTTTGGAATTTCAAAAGCTAAAGTTTTTTTTTGTTTTGTTGTTCCAACATATTTTGTTACTTTTAAAAGAACCACAGTTGAGTGAACTTTTAAGGTTATGGTTAGGGTTTTTTTAAAGATATGTGTAATAAACTAATTTTGCCCTAAATTAAAAAACAAGCTAGTTTGCTCTGTGTTTTTGGTGAGTAGTTTCCTTCCAGATCCACGGTCTTGGTCCCAGTTCTCTAGCCACACTCATGTGGGCTGGTGAGGTGCACCCCACCCAGGGGCCCCTCTGTCTCCTGCAGGCTGCAGCAATGCCCATGTGAAGCTATATCCTTCTCTCATTGGTGGACAGGGAAGGCAGCAGCCCTCAGGTCTCTGCCCAGTATGGGCCACAAACAATAGCTTAAGAGCTGGCTGTTGCTCAGTGCAACTCCAGCATAGCCTGGCTTCTTAAACTCCAGGTAGAGCTCGTGTCCTTACTGCCATGGGCTTCTTACGTGGCCTCTTCCTTGCCAGGCTCCCTGCCTGTGGCTGTCTCTCACCAGTCACTGGGGAAGGCAATACTGGGAGTCCTGGAATGAACATATTTTCAGTTGCTCTGAGTCCTAGATTTATACTATCCCTTCCCAGCATGGCTCCTGTGCAAACACCCTTTGGTGACTTGGCAGGTGCCCAAGTTCGGTCTCCCTGTTGTTGCTGTTTCATGGAAGAGTCCCAGGCAAAGCCTGTGCTGCTTTGGCAGTTTGCATAGCCGTGGGCTCAGCTCCTGTTGCTCCCTGGATCCTCCAGCTGTAGGCAGTCACAAGAGCCACAAAGGAAGTCTGAAATTTCCCCCTTCTCTCACTGAAGACTATCTTTGCACTTACTCGGTGGCTTCTTACTATTTTTGTCATTTCTTTCCTGATTCCTGGCAATCCCGTGGGGGGGGGGTGGCACGGGGAGGTGTTGTACAGGGTCTCACTACGTAGATCCAACTCTTGTAGTGATCTGCCTGTGTTCAGCCTCCCAAGAGCTGGGATTACAAATTCCTGCCACCATCCACAGTCTCAGTCACTGGCTCAGCCCGCCCCAGGGGCGGGGCTGGCACAGCAATCCCTGAGGCTGACCAGTTTGGTTCAACTGAACCAGCCCCAGTGGCTGCCTGAGCAGGTGCTTTAATCCGCTGAGCTATTTGGCTGGCCCTCACACTCATTTCTGGCTCTTTTCAGCACGTTGTTTTCCAGGTCCCGGTTTTGGATATCTGAGAAGATAAACCTTGTGAGCGGTTACCACTCTGCTGCCTTCAGGGCTAACCTTCTGCCTAGTGCTACTGGAGCCTGGGTGCCCAGCAGGTGGTTGTCCAGCATCTTCTGGACCAAGAGCTCAGCACCCTACAGAACTGTTTGTTCCTTTTTTTAACCCAGTTGGTAAGCTGTGCTAGACTGGAAGCTGCTTCCCTGGAGCTGACACCCGCTGGTCTCACACACGTTTTCAGGAAAGATGAAAAGATGCTGAGGACCGCAAAGGCTGGCTTCACCATGATTAGAAAGAGAAATGCATTCATTTGCTCAAGAACCATCACCTGAGGTTCTTTTACGGGTCAAGACTGCTGGGTGTCTGATAAACAATTGTGAACAAAAGGAAAATAAGCTGCCTTAATGGTGTTTTCTTAAAGTGTTGCAGAAGATACATAATAACTAAATAAACACTTCAAAATATGACATGCTAGAAATCTATGGAAACAAGTATACACCATGTTATGCATACAATCTCTGATATTTGGACAGATATGAGGGTACAACAAACTGCATATGTTGCAGGGTAATAATAAGCTTCTCTTCTGGAGGGTTAACCGAAGTTAGCAGATCAAAAATTGGAGAAAAGGAAGGGCTGCAAGGTCAGCCAACATTTTGGCCCTAGCCTTTCAAGGTCAGTGAAGACTCAGGACATCCGAGAACCTGTACTATAACATCATGTAACTTAGTTGTGTCCTAAATTTTCAGTTGTGACCAAGGAGATTATGGAGCCATAGAAGAATGTGATCAATGATGTAGAATGTGCCTAAGGAGAGTCACAAGGAGAGAAAACATTCTTTCAGGCTTTCACAGAGAGCAAATTGGTCAAGCAATGGCCATGACTCATCCACATAGCTGACAATGACAAAGGATCTACAAAGTGTGGTACAGGGTTACAGGATAAACCCTGAGGGTACTTCACTGACCTTATCAGACACAAAAGTTACATTTTTTGTTATGTAGGTCTTGCTTTATCTTGGTCTTAACCATCCAGCAGAAAAATATAAAAACGAGGTATATAAATACTCGAGCCATATTAATATACTGAGCTGTGAAGGGCTCAAGTTAACAACTTATGTGGGTAACCCACTACTATTGTGGCCTGCTGGACTGTTTTGGAGTGTTTTGCTGAATTCATACACCTATAGTATTTAGATGCCAATGGAATACCCATCTCTGACAAGACTAAACAAAAAAAGAGCTACAAAGGAAGGATCATTTTGTATCTGACCAAGGAGATTATGGAGCCATGGAAGAATATGATCAATGATGTAGAGTGTGCCTAAGGAGAGTCACATGGAGAGAAAACATTCTCTCAGGCTTTCACAGAGAGCAAATTGGTCAAGCAATGGCCGTGATATACGTAATATACAGAATAGTTAGGATAGATACACAGTTACTATCACTTAACTCAATGAGAAGATTTGTACTAATAGTGTTTGGACAGGATATCCTGTCTGCTTCTTGTACTGTGGATAACCACTAAGAAGATAACAATATACAATGTATTAATTATTGAAACTGTCCTATTAATCAGCTTTGAAAATAAAAAAATAAAAAGAAGGTATATAAGTTATGATAGAAAGTGTGTTGAATTTTTTAAAATTTCATGGTACTAAGACACGTTGCAATTTGATCCCCTCAACACCGTCCATCACTTTAAGACATGTACCCATTGTTTCTTTCATATTTTTATTAGTTTTTTGAGACAGAGGTCTCTCTGTGTAGTTCAAGCTGGCCCTGAACTCACTATGTAGCCTATGCTGACCTCAAGCTCATAGTGACCCTCCTGCCTCTGCCTCCCAAAAGTAAGGTTGCAGGTGTGCACCACCACAGCAGCTGGCCCTGCCACTTCCTGAAGCAGTTCTGAAAGGCCTCTGTTGTACCTAGTTTTGCTGTTGTGACTGCCTCACTGTCCTCAATCAGCTCAGAACATTTGCTTTTCATGGTCATTTTGACTTTGGGGAAGAGATGCAGGTCACAGGGCACCAGATGGAACACAAGATAATGCCTTGATTGGCCCGTCCCTCTATCTATGGCCCTACACAGCAGTATTTGCCATATTGCTTTTTATCACCTCTTGTAAAGACAGGAGAGCACTCAGAACATGACAAGAATGATGGGACAAGGCCAGGCGTGGTGCCTCAGGCCTGTAATCCCAGCGCTCAGGAGGCTGAGGCAGGAGGATTGTTGTGAGTTCAAGATCAGCCTGAGCTACAAAGTGAGCTTAAGGCCAGCCTGAACTGCATAGTGAGACCCTGTCTCAAAAAGACAAAAAAAAAAAAAAAAAAAAAAAAAGAATGATGGGGTAAGTTTGAAGCAAGAGGGAGTATTTTGGAAAGAAATAATAGCAATGTGTCTTACACTGTAATAAGATTTTTAAAATTTAAACACACAGGATTTTTCAATGTCCTCTCATGGATAAGCTCACTAGAGAAGCATCTAGAAAAAAGTGATGTTTAGCCTTTCACCTGGAATACAAAATGCAGAAGCCACTCTGAGACATCCGCAACCTCAGCCAGTGTGGATTTGGCATTCATGTCTCATGTGGTCCCGTAGTGTGGCCTTCACAGACTGGACGCTGGAGGTGATCTGGGAAATGAGACAAGCCTACACCACTCTGTACTCTAGTGCCATTTTCAAGCTTAAGTTTCTGTCTCCTTAAATTTGTTTCCTGTAAATGTTCCCTAACCCAATACCACCCCATGCCTTGTCTTCATTCCCTACGTAAAATGTCAAATACCTTTGTCCCTTTGTCACAAGTGAAGCCCATGCTTTGAAGGAGTATTTCTGTAGCTGCACTAAGTCATACCAGAGAAAAGCAAATCATCTCCCAAGACCCAGACCTAGACCTGGCCCTAGAGCTGTGTAACTGTTCTCCCCTCCTGCCCTTCAGGGTTTGTGTTCATCATGTGCTGGGTGCCCACCCGCTGGCCCCCAATAAACCTGCCTGTCTCTGCACATGGCCCCTGAGTGGCCAACTGAATAAGCACGTTGGACCCAATAGAGGTGCTGTAGTCTCGAGGCCTTTAAGAATCACGCCTCCCAGAATTCCTGAGAGACCAGGTAGAGTCATGATGTTAACACCATAGCAGCACAGGCCAAAATGTGTGCTGTCAGAAACACTGAGAAGGAAAAGCCTGGGCTCTAGTCTCCGAGCCAGCATCTGGGCAACTTTGGGTCCCTAGGCAAGTGAGGTCATCTTTGTAGTCTCTAGTCACTTCAACAGAAATACTCCTACAAAGCATGGGCTTCGCTTATTCTTGTTTTTATTTGGTTGGTTTGTTGGGTTGTTTTTTGTGGAACCGGGGATTGAACTCAGGCCGTTGCACTTGTCAGGGAATCGCTTATTCCACTGAGCCATTTCCCTGGCCCCTGGGTTTTTCTTTTTGAGACAGGTTTCATCATGCAGTTCAGGCTGACCTTGAACTTGTAGCAGACTCCCTGCCTCAGCCTCCCTAATGCTCATCATCTGGAAGTGGCCAGGCTCTACAGGCCTTTTTATGCAGTGAGTCAGTGCTGGAGACAGTCTCTAATAATACAGAACCTTCAGCCATGCACAACTTCCTGTCTAGTGTACTCTAAATCTCTGCTGTGCACAATGACATTGCATCACTGAAAGTGAGCACTAGATTGGAGTGTGTTCAATGTACACTGGAATGGCAAAGACCCTTTGTGAGGTAGTAGTATATATTATTTCTTGCATTTTTAGAAAAATTTTGAAAATATTTTATTTATTTGGTATAGGGTCTTGCTACACAGCTTGGACTCATAGTGATCCTCCTGTCTCAGCTTTCCCAGCACTGGGGTTATAGGCCTGCATCACCAGCCTGGTTTTAGTGGCCAGCTTGGCGGCACAGCCTGTGGTAGTGAGGATCAAACCCAGGTCCTTGCGCTTGCCAAGCAGGCACTTACACTGCCAAGCTATGGCCCCATTTTTTTGTTTTGTTTTGTTTTTTGGTACTGGGGATTAAACTCAGAACCTTGCACTTACTAAGTAGGCACTTAATCCACTGAGCTATCTCCCTGGCCCTGCAACCCCATTTTTTAATGAATTTTTTAAAATCTTTTTTATCCTGCTTTTTTTTCTTTTCTGTTTTGCGGAACCGGGGATTGAACTCCAGCCCTTGCGCTTGCCAGGCAAGCGCTTATTCTACTGAGCCATCCCCCCCTGCCCCTTACCCTGCATTTTTGATAAAGCCTGAGAGTATAATGTAGGGATCCATTGGTCTCAGTGTGATCCATTCTACCTAGGGGAGAAATGGCAGCAGAAATGAGGAAAAATAGACAAGAGCTGGGATAGGTAGTGACTCATCTGCCTGTTGGCTACTGACTCCTTGGGCAAAGATATGGATGTTTATATATACTGTTGCAAAGTTAGTAACATGAGACATGAGGCTGTCCGGTGACTAGTAGCCAGCAGTCACCAGTCAGGATGTTCGTCTCAGGACTGAGGCAGCTCCTCTGCTTTATGCCCGGAGGCCTGGGCCTGCGCTCACACCTTTGCCCAATTGTCCAGCTTCCGTGGCTCCCAACTGTATAATCCCAAAACTTCATACTCATTTGCCTTGATAGTTATTCGTACAGTGTCTGGTTGAAGCCAAACATTTGTCTAAAGCAACCCTAAAGATTTCCGTTTTTGAATGAGTTCTTCTCTTAACCAGTAGTTAAACAGAAACAGTGATGTCATACAAAGATGATGCAAATACCAAGATGAAACTGCTGCTTGCAGGCCACATAACAAGAAAAACAAATGTCCATTTATCAGCTGATACGTGATAATCTAAATTCTGCATGTAAGCAGAATTTCTGTTGTCTGTTTTATAGTGAATAAAATACAGATTTGCTAGTCAGAACTGTCTGTAATATAATATTTTAACACTTTTATGAGTTCAAGGTGATTTGAAGATCAGTGTTTTTTTTTTACTTGGGTAACCAGATTCCAATAGGAGACAAATCAGATTTTTATATTCTCAAAATTTCCAAGTATCACCCAAAATGATAACCCTACCGTACAAAACAAAGAATATATTCTATATTCTTAGAAATATTTCCTGTACCATTAATTGCCATTCTTATTTCACATTTTGAGACAGCAGAAAAACAGTCGTTTTCCATCCAGTTCCCCTCTTCTTCCCTGAGTTATGTGGTCCTGTGCTTTGGTCTGACAAGAACTAATCTGTCTGCGGAGCAATTGGTTCCAGATCTAGGAGCCCGCAGCCTCGGGCCAGCCTCGGACCTGGCCCAGAGACTCTTTAACTGTCACAGATCAGCAGAGAAACTCTGTGACCTTTTGTCCCTCTCAGAATCTGCCAGAACTTCCTCCTACAATGTTATAAATTCATATTCCCTATAAGTTGAATCTGGACTGTGAAGCATGACCAAATATGCACTGAAGATCATTTGGTGATGGGAACTGACTCTAACCATGTTTAAATCTCTTACTTCAGATAATTATAGATGAAACATGCTCATTTGGATTGGATTGCTATTTATTCATATATTTATGTTAGTAAGTGGTGAGGCAAGAATATAAAAATGCAGAGTTGAAAGACATATTGGCCTAGATTGAATTGTTAAGAAATGTGTGGGGTATTTTGGCTTCTGTCCAATATTTTTTTTAAATTAAAAAAAATGTAATAGTCAATTATAATTTCCTCCCAGTTTATATTCCAAATTAAAAGACAGGAAAAGCATTTAGATCAGAAGTACTACTGCCTCCACCTCCTAAGTGCTGGGGTTACAGGCATGTGTGTCCCCCCCCGCTCCCATAACTTACCTGGAGATTCTGTTCCACTTCAATACAGATTGAGCAGGGTCCAGACAAGCAGACTGCCAGGAGGAGGGAGGTCTCGGTGGGCAGCTGTGAGATCTGGGAAGCAGTCAGGGCTGCCCAAGCAAAGCCAGGGCCAGCCGCTGTCTACTTACAGCACTGTGGAGGGCCGTGGTGCCCCTGCCATAAGGATTTCTGTGGATGTGATCAGGCCCAACCAGGTAAGGTAGGGCACTCCCTTACTGGAGTCAGGTCCCGATGCCTGCGCAAATGCCATTATAGCAGCACTGAGATTTGGCCTGGCTTTGCCTGCCTAGCGGGGGAGGTGGGGGGTGGGGGTGGGGAGGCTGCACAGCCTTACCCTCCAGGCAGGAGCTATGCTGCTGAGCCATACCCAGGCCCCTGTCTTGTGCTTGAATCCCTGGAGACTATAGTCTACCCAAGCTGACACCTCAGAAAACCCATCACATGTATGTTATCTGAGAGAACCGAAACATACATGTCTGTGCCAGCAAAGCAGTCTGAGGGCAGCCTGTAGTCCAAGCTACTACGGAAGCTGAGGCAGGAGGATCACTTGTGCCAGTCTATGGCAATTCCAAAAACACAATGAGACCATCATTCTTTAAAAAGAATGGGGCAGGGAGATATAGCTCAGCAGGATAAGCTTCTTCTTGGAAAGCACAAGTTCCTGAATTCAATCCCCAGTACCCCCACAAAAATAATGGGGATGGGGAGCAAGAAAGAAAATACATATCTGTATCCAGACTTGTACAAAAACAGTATAAAAAACTAGAGACAAAAAAAACAATATTTCCATACACATCAATTATAAGTGCTTACTTCAGCAGCACATATACTAAAATTGGAATGATACAGAGATTAGCATGGCCCCTGCGCAAGGCTGACATGCACATTCATGAAGCATTCCATTTTTTTTTTTTTTTAGCATAGACATATAGCTACTTTCTCTTAGTTCAATGAGAAGAAAGTTTTTTTTGTTGTTGTTGTTTTGTCTTTTTTTTTTGAGACAGGGTCTCACTATGCAATTCAGGCTGGCCTTAAACTCACTTTGTAGCTCAGGCTGGTTTCAAACTCACAACAATCCTCCTGCCTCAGCCTCCTGAGTGCTGGGATTACAGGCCTGCGCCTCCACGCCCGGCTGAATGAGAAGAAAGTTTTGAACTAATAGTGTGTAGATATCATGTCTGCATTTTATACTATGAATAACTACTACAAAGACAACAATATGCAAGATTAATTATTGTAACTATCCCTACTAACCTGTTTTGAAACTGTCTCATTGCCACTTCTTTCTCAATAAAATTAATATATTAAAAAAATAGATAAATTAAGTTCATGTTGTGGAACACTACTGGTCAGTGAAAAGGGATTTTCTATCAGTACACTCAAGCTGGGAAGATAGCTCAGTGGCATATGCACTTACCTGACAAGTGCAAGGTCCTGAGTTTAATTCCCTGTACCAAAAAAAAAAAAAAAAAAATTATCAGTATATTCAACCACAGGGCCAAATGTCAAAGTCATACTGAGCAACAAGTAAAGAACAAGAGCACCTATTTCCTTGTTCTGTTTATATAAAATTATAGGAAATGCAAACATCTGTAGTGACAGATCAGAGATTATCTGGGGCCATATTTGGAGAGAGAACCAGAAGGATAGACCTACTTGGGACATGATAAGAGAGATCTGAGTCTTGATGCTGGCCATCATATGCATTCTTTTTTTTTTTTTTTTTTTTTTTTTTTTTTTTTTTTTTTTTATGTATTTAGTACAGGATCTACAGGGTCTTACTATGTAGATCAGACTTGAAGTGATTTTCCTGTTTTCAGCCTCCCAAGCACTGGGATTACAGGCTCGCACCACCAGGCCCAGTCTCAGTCCCCTCAGTGTACCCTGGGGGCAGGGCTGACACAGAATGCTGGAGATTGAACCCTAGCCACTGCGTTCTGCCTAAGCAGACACTAATCCACTGAGCTATCTGGCTGGCCTTGTGAGTGTGCTTTCTAAACAGATGCAATGTACTGTATGTATGATGTATGCATCCTCAGTACGGTTGTCACTAAGGGAGAATTACATGAAATTAGTAGATTAGAACCAGCAGAAGAGCAGATTGGTAAACAAAAAACAGGCAGCAAGAAATATGCAGATGAAAACACCAAAGAAGCCAGGCGTGATGATGTACATCTGAAATCCCAACACTCAAGAGGATCAACGAAGTTCAAGGACACCCTGGCCTACATAGTAAGAACTTGTCTCAAAAAAGCAAAATCAAAAACAGGACAGAGAAAGAAATCAGAAAAGGACAGGGGAGGAGTGGAGGCTGCAGTGAAAGGTTAGGCTATGGAAGGGAGACTCAATGGAGGAGGTGGGACCAGGATGTCTGGGTACTCCTGGGTGCTCAGCACTGAAAGGCCTGGGTACAAGTACTGCATCCCAGACTGGGGAGACTGTGGGGCCGCTGTTGATTGCCTAAATGGCTCTGGCTTGGGTGCAGCAGTGGCCAGCCCTAAGACTGATCCAGTAAGCTGGAAGCATGTAGATGTGTCACCCACCCTACAGAAGCTCAGCACATCCAGGCAGAACTCAGATGCCCAAAGCAAGCATCATCCACACATAGCACATGCACTCTGCACCTCAGAATGGAGTACATAGCCCACTGCAGTGGTTAAAATATGTGTGAGCAGACAAAAACAATACCTGGGGTGATGCAAGAAATGCCAAACGGTGCTCTTGTTCTAGTGCAATGCCTATGGGTGGCACATGACACAGCTGGTGATTGTATTAGACTTATAGGTTTTTAAGCTCTCATCCTTTTTGTTTTAAGGAAAGGACATTTTAATGAAGATATCCAGGTGAAAAGGTAAGCAGGATGAGCTCTCAGGCTGGGGTGCAGCTCAGAAGTGAGGGCTCATTGGGTGCACACAGCCCGGGTATACAAGACAGGAAAAAAGGGAAACTGCAACATCAAGAGCCCAGAGAGAAATGTAGTCAAAATCATGGGAGGATACTAGCCTACATGCATGTCAAGGGCCAACAGGAAAGACCAAGGATGTCAAACATATGCGGGGACATAGGGGAGTTGGAAGACACTGGACATGCCCGTGGAAGTGTTGAAGGGAACCTCCATCTTGGATCAGTTTTGCAGTTTCTTTAAAAATTAAACTTTCAAGGGCTGGCCAAATAGCTCAGTTGATTAAAGCGCCTG
>PVKA01036151.1:0-22026 GCA_004027165.1 Ctenomys sociabilis
TGCGTGTGCGTGTGTGGTGTGTGTGTGGTGTGTGTGGTGTGTGACTCATGAACAACAGGAAAGAGCTCACAGTGGCTGGTGCACAGAGTCAGGTGCCAGAGAGCTGAGATTAGGACAGGATCATCCAGGGGCGTCCTGCAGAATTGGACCTGATTGGAGAGTGGGAAGATCTCCCAAGCCCTCAAACTTCTTCAGCAAAGGATGCCCTTTCCCTGAGGCATCTCCCGGAATCTTCACTGCAAGCTGGTAATAATTACCCACTCGCTTCATCATTTGGTAGAGCAAGCTGTAGCACAGAGAGGCGAAGTGCTTTGTCTGAAAAAACCTTGAAAATGAGAGGGATTCAGGGCCAGTCATATCCCAAAGGCTGTAGACAGTTGAGAGTGAATTTCCTGGCCCAGCATGTCGGATCTCTTACTAAAAATAAGGTCTGGATTGTAAAATAGGAAAAGAGGATCCCATACTCTCATGTAACATTGATGGGCACTTCACAAGGGCATGAGACTCCCATTAGAATTTGGGAGCTGTGGACATTGATGTGGGGAGACAGAGCCTAGGCCCTGGGGGTCTGCCTAGGAGCCTGGCCTGAACGTGGCTAGGGGGACGAGTTGAGCGTGCCAGTGGCTGGAGGGAGCCAGACACACCAAGCCAGCAGAACAGATAGGGTGTTGGGATGGGCTGCACGCCCAGTGTGGAGGAGTCATCCTGAGCATCCACTCACTGGACAGTACAAAGGAAACGAACAGATATCAGAATAAAATGTAGGTCTTCCCCCACTGGAAGCACCTTCTTGCTTCAAGGGTGGAAAGAATAACGCAGGTGCCAGGTACCGGGTCGGATTCAGCCACAAAGGCGGCAACCATGAATACTTGCAATAACAAGTCACTCATCTGGCAAAGACACGAAGGACATCGATGAGCCCCAAAGTGAGCCAGACACTGGGAATGGAACAGCCGTCTGCGATGGAGCCTGCACCAGGCAGCTGCTGCTTCGACATTAGCTACCTTGCTCCCAGGACCCACTCTGCACCGCCTACAGAAGATGCGCTGGAGACAGATGCACGCATGCATCCTCAATCCCATCTTCTTGTGAAGAGGGCGCTCAGACTAGACCTTGCTGATCTTCAGTGTGTGTGTCTTGCACGTGGGATGGTGCTTCCATTGGATAGTTGCAAGAGTAGGTCCTCCATTGTGGTGGTATGAGTGTTTAAGACAAGACTGCGAGACCTGGGCTGTCAAGGTATTGTAATGTAGCCAGAAGCACTCTCGGACTCGCTATCCTCCAGAGCTGTAAACCACACCAACTTCTATTCTTTATAAATTACCCAGTCTGAGGCACTTATTATAGTAACAGAAAACGGGCTGGGAGCTCACTGGGGCAGAATCCCTTGTTGTGGCTGGTTCACCCTGAGCCGAGTTACTTTAGCTGCTTCACTCTTTCTCTCCTTTCTGAAAGTTTGTTCTTTACCTGTCTCAGACACACCTGTGGCACTGTGAACACCCAGAGATGAGCCACAGTCAGTGATAAACTAATGTAGGCACCCCCTGAACTCACAGAGGGCAGCTCTGGCTGCTGTTCACGCTTCCTAGCTTCCAAGGATCAGGCAGAGGGGAGGCTCTGCTGAGGCTACACCTTTGCTAGGCTTCTTCCCCTTCTTTACAATTCTTCTCATCTGTGTGTCTCTGATTTCTGTCACTGGACAAAATATCTGACATGCACAACTTCAAGGAGTGGGTTCATCGGGCTTGCAGTTTCAGAGGTGTCAGTCCATGGCAAGCTTCTTGTGAGACAGAAACATCGTGACAGAAAAGCATGGTGGCAACAACTGCTCACCTCGTGGGTTGCAAGAAGAGAGAGAAGAAAAGAGCCAGAGAAGGAGAAGCCAGGGCCAGCCAGAGCCCAAGGACTCAGGCCTGCACTTCACTTGAGACTTCCCCTCCTGTTTCCATCTCTGCCCAAGAATGGCATTAAGTTACTACATCATCCGTGAGTTAATCTCTCAGAATACAAGCACCTTCTAAAGCCCCATCCTCTGAGCACACGGGGGTCTCAGAGGATGTTTTAGAACTGAAGCATAGCATCATCCTTGCCAATTTTTCTCCCAGTACTTCTTCCATCATAAATCTCTTCCATACGATTCAAACCCTAGTCCAGAGCCTCAGGGATGGGACCGGGGTGGGGCAAGAGATGTACCTGGTACACAGTTTAAGGATTCTGAGTCCCAGGGGACTCACCTCACACCTATCTGGGCCTGAGAATGAGAACCTTCCTGGAGTGTGTCCCATGTACCCGTCACTTGCCATCTAAACAAGGTGTGACATACGTGCATTCTCTTCTTGTCGCAGATGTAGGATCCCCTCTTGAGGAACAGAACTCAGGATAGTACCTTTATCATACCAGGACCATAGTGGATGACATGAGGCTGAACAGGCTCAGAAATACACCCAAGACCTCACAGTTTGTAAGTGGCAGAGCTTAGAGATTTTGAAATGAAAGGTTAGATATATTTTTCCTATAGTCTTATTGCCTTCAGAAAAACACACTGAAAGGATTTTTGAGCAGAGACTCAAAGGTGAATTAAATTGAGGAAAGAAGACATAGGTCATGGAAGAGACTTCTGCTTCCATGGGGTGCTGCTCCTTCTTCTAGGGACTTAACACAGCTGCCACGATCAGCTGAAAATCGAGGCATCTGAGGACCCGAAGATGAAAAGTCTGGACGAAGCTACTCGGAGGACTGAAGTCACTCTTCCAAAGGCAGTTGGCTGGCGAGGGCCTGGATTAGGACTGGAGTGCTCACAGCCCTGGGCTTGCCACTCAGGGATGGTCTTGAGGGCTGAAATGGGCCGGGAAGGCAGCAAGTGGAAGGCAACGGCGGCAAGTGATGCTCTCAGGGACGACCTCTATGTAGGAATCGTGAGCTTGGCTGTGGGCCTGGCCTGGCTTCGAGAGGACTGGAGGCTGCCCTCCAGGTCTGTGAGCCAGGGGCACCCGAGGGCCTTCACCTGCACTTTCCTCATGACACCACAGCCACTTCTGGGCCAGGTATTGATGTGCTTGGGGGGTTTTAGTGAATGTCCCTGATGATCCCGGCTCCCAGCTGCCTTCCCTCTAGCCCAGTCCACCACACTGCAGCCCTATGCCCTCTGCCCTCTAGGGACCCTTCCACTGGAAACTTACTGAGTCTAAATGACTTACAAGCTGCCATCCCGAGGTCCTGGGTCAAACTCAGCTCCAAAGGGACCCAGTTCCCTACAACCCAATCTTGTTCTCAGCCACTTGTGTGAGCCGTTTCCCAACTTGTACAGCTAACTTTGTCCAGGCTCCCGCTTGTTTCTGCTCTCAAAGACTCAATGCTTTCTGCTCCCTCAGGAAGGGGGCGGTGCCACCCAGTATGAAGATCCCCGCATTCCTAGTGGCTTCATATGGACCCCTTCACTCCTTTCCTCACTCCCCTCACCCATAAAATAAATGCCCGGCTGTTTCAGCCTAATGCAGCTAGTCTCAGCCAAATGCCCATGTCCACACCACTCTCCGGTCTCTCCTCAATCCCACACTGGACTGCTTGAGCACTCCTCGAAGGTCAACAGCTAATTAGAACTCCTTCTGTGTTTTGCTGATGAAAAAATGCAATTAGCAATTCAGAGAACTGCAGATTCCAGAAGGAGAGAGCCTGGCTAAGATTGCCACGCTCTGCTTTTATTTTCCTGTAACCCACATAGAGACTATAAGGCTTGCTGAGTGATGCTTCCGAAGCCAATTCTTCCCTCAGAGCCTTGGCGTTCCCCATCTGTTCAAATGGGTGGGCTGGGTGGGCTGAGAGCCAACGGCGCTTCGAGACGAAGCATTCTAGGCTCTGTGTTGTGTCCTTCTGGGGTCTTGTGGGGCAGAAGGGTCTCGAGAGCACTCACCAGTCAACGCACCACTTGTTCATCCAAGATTCCTCCCGGAAAGCCCGTAGCTCTTACTTTTGCAGTCATCCAACCCCTGGTCTCCACTGGTATTGACAAATTGCTGTTTGAGGTTCGTGGTCCCAGAGGCCTTCTCGAGATGACCAGAAATGCAAACACGGATGAGTGTGTGTGCGTGCGTGCGTGTGTATGTGTGTGTGTGTGTAGGGGACTACAGGGTCATGCTGGTTGGAAGCCAGCAGCCACAGCAGCAGGAGCAGGAGCAGGAGGAGGTGCAGGGGTGGGGGGCATGCGCCCCGAGATTGCTCCGGCAGCCAGGCGGTCAGCGGTGCCCTGACTTTGAAAGCAATCCCAAACAAGGCCTGTGTCCCGGTCTCCAGTGATGTCACAGCTAATCATTAGCCTGGTAATTACACTGAAAGCCTTCTGCGATCTTATCCTCAGCAGGGTCATTAATGCAATGCAACCACACCAGTAAATGTCTCATTAGTCTTATTTTAGACTTATGTATTTTTCAGGACTACAGAATTTTAATAGTCTGTCTCCCCCTGGCCCCCCTCCCGAGACATTAATATCTATTCCACGGGCCAGGCTCTCCCAACAGCAGCCCCGTCCCTGTGTCCCCAGAGGAGGCTCGGCGCGGAGGGAAGGCTGTGGCGGGCACCCAGAGCGGGGAAGCCTTCGCCTCCCTTGCAGGCTTCTGTTCTCTTTCCAGCCCCAGCCTCTTTTCTGTCATGAAAACCTTTTCCTGGATATTCCGTTTTCCTCAGGAAGCTTCACTCATTTTATTTTAACCCTCTTTATACCTTTTCCCTCATTATTAAAGAAAGAACACTCACTATAAAGAGAGTATTACCATTAATAATAATCAATTAATAAAAATATTACCATTAGCTTCACACTTCAGGGTAAAATATGCCCCTCTCCATCTCTATACTTTTCTTTCTTTTGCACCCCTGGTGGCTGAACCTGGGACTTGGATGTTGCGTTGCATCCCAACCCCTTTTTAGAATTTTTGTTTTGGGTCAGAGCTTGCCCATGTGGTCAGTTTCCCAGGCTGGGCTTGAACTTGTGATTCTCCCAGCTCAGCGCTGCAGAGCCCTGAGGCTGCGGGGTGCACACGCTGCCTGCCCCGTCCCCACCTCGTGCTCGCACCCGCCCTCCTGCTGTGTAGATTCTACCTTTCTGCCTTGGCACTGGCTCCTCCCAGTCTGAGCATTTCCCTCTCTGCTCCACCTTCCTGTGTGGCTTGAGCTCAAGTGTCACTTCCTCCTGAAAGCCCACCTTGTTCTTCCTTTTTAAAAAAAATGTATTTATTTGTCTTTTAACTTGAAGAGTGAAAAATAGAAGCAAAAAAACAAAGAGAAAAAAATGACATAAACAGAGTAACATACAATGATACATATGTTATAGATTTTCAAAACATAGATAGCTAATTTTATATGTTTAAATAAAACAATCAAACACAGATCAGCAGTCCACAGTACAGGCAGGTTATCCACAGAAGTTGTTGACCTGAGCTATTCACAGCTCAGTATTTAATATGACTTTACTTTATATACCTCCATTTTTATACTTTTCTGCTGGATGGTTAAGATTGGGTTAAAGCAAGACCTATATAACAAGAAATGCAACTTTTGTATCAGATAAGGTCAGTCAAGTACTCTCAGGGTTTATCCTGTAACCCTGTACTGTACTTTGTAGCTCTTTTGTCAGTGTCAGCCATATGGATGAGTCACGGCCATTGCTTGACCAATTGCTCTCTTTGAAAGCCTGAGAGAAAGTTTTCTCTCCATGTGACTCTCCTTAGGCACACTCTACATCATTGATCACATTCCTCCGTGACCCCATAATCTCCTTGATCAGAAAATTTGGGGCACTACTGAGTTCCATGATGTTACAGTACAGGTTCTCCTATGTCCTGAGTATTCACTGACCTTGAAAGACTAGGGCCTAAATGTTGGCTGACCTTGCAGCCTTTCTTTTTCTACAATTTTTGATCTGCAAACTTAGGTTGTTAACCCTCCAGAAGAGAAGCTTATTATTACCCCGCAGCATATGCAGTTCGGTTTACCCACACTATCTGTCTAAATTTCACACATTGTAGGTGTAATATGGAGCAGGTATTTTCCATCAAGTATGGAGACACTAAACACCTTGTTCCTCCTGACTGTCCTCCTCGTTCCTCCTCTATCTAGGTTCAGCCCTGTCCCATGATCCTGCGGTCCCCACCCCACACCTCAGGAGCCACGAAACCGCAGTCCCACTGGCCATCTGCCTGGCTGAGCAGGGTCCCAGGTGGGCAGCGTCCATTCCTGGGTGACACATCAGCCAGATGTGCCATCTTGGTGGTCATCTCAGGTGCAGGAGGAGCAAGGAGGCACCCCTGAGATACTTGCTGAATGAACAGATGGGTGGGCTGGCTGGGTGGCAGAGTGGGGGAGTTGTTGAGTGGGTTCATGGAAGGATGGGTAAATGGGTGGGTGGGCCAATAGGTGAATACCTTCTCCAGGCTTTTCTTGATGTTTTTAGGTATTGTTAAAATAATATCTAACACATGTTAGCTGTTATTGTATCATTTTAGGTATGAATTTATATACGTGTTTTTCTGTACATTAATGACTCTAAGCACTTTTAATGGCTGTGTAGTATTCCATTAGGTGAGTATTTCTAAGTGCTCAGGCTAATTTCCTGCTGATATGCTTCGAGGAAGGCAGGAAGTCCTGAAGATAGAGCACTGAGCTCTACTCCAAGATCCAGTTCTCTACCGTCTATTCAGCCATCTGACCTCGTGATTACAGGCAAGGTATGCACTTTTCACTGTTTCAGTTTTCTTGTGAAAAATGTGATAAACCAATAGTTTTTGTAAGGGCAAAATCAATTTAAGGAAAGTATGGAGAGCCACGCTTGTGTCCTTGAGACGCTAATTGTTATTATTTGCCACTCATTCGTAACACTCCTGGAGGGCTCTCCAGGTGGAAAGAGCTTCAGCTGCATCTGATTGCTTTGCTGCAGAGGGCTGGGGATGAACAGAACCAGAACACTTAGCAGGCCAGGAAGAGGAGCTCGAGCATGTCCCCTCTGCCTGCCCTGGGCCCGCAGCACAGGAGGTCGTTCTCTAAGGCCTGCGCCCACTCACACTCCTGATCTGCACCTTTCCACTGCACTGTGTGGCAGGAAGAGCTGTGGCTTTGGAGTCATAAAGAACCGGCATGGACTCACTCTGCCCCTAGCAAACTGGGAGAGCTTTGGAGAGCAGCTTCCTGTTCAAAGCCCCCACTGTCACCTGGAAGTGGAGCCAGGGACAACCACATCCCACAGCTGCTGGGAGCATCAGAGTGACTTGTGGTGCTCTGGTCACCCATCCCACAGTGGTCAGTGCTCTGAGCCACTCGGAGCGGGTTCTCTTCCAGGACTGTGTGTGCTGAGTGCTCGCATGGGGCAGGCCACCCTTCAGGGCCTCCCCGCCTTGCCCCTCCCAGGGTGAGCATGCAAAGAGAGATGCGGAAGCCGAGAAGCGGTCAGAGGTCGATGGTGGAGCCCCACATGCTGAAGCTCACCCTTTCCTCTTTGGAAATGCTCCAATTCACACTGTATGTTGGGGACAAGTAACGTGACTGCTCTGACCCTTCATTGTTTCAGTAAAAAGAGAAGGTAGGAGCCTTGCAGGACAGTGGCTGACACACAGCAGGTTACAGATGACTTAGTAGCCAGGGAAGGGGCAACGATACCTGGATCAGCTGGCCCTGGAGAGCGGCACTGGAGAGAGAGCCTCCTCGCTCCTGGAATCCTGCCTCTGTCCTAAGCTACACTGCTTCTTCTGGCTACTATCATTAATGTTTATTCAGTGAGCAAACTCTCCTGTACACCCTCCCTTATTCCACCTGGTCCGAAACTTTCCTTTCCTGGCTACTGAGGGTTCCAGCCACTCTTCCTATGCAGCCATAGCTCCAGTTCATAGGTTTATGTCCTGAAATTTGAGGACCCTCCTGCTGATGTGTGTGCCCCATGAGACACAACTCCTGTTGGCCTTTGGGGCCACTGGTACCCAGAAGCTATAGCATGGTGCCTGGCACCTGCACAAGGAGAGACTTAATAAATATCTGTTGGATGGAGGAGTGAATACATTTTCACCTCTGAAAGCAGCCGTGAGCCCAGAGAGGCCAGCTGCCAAGCCCCCCTCCCCAGCTCCTTCCCTGAAGCTTGTGATATTTAATTAATAGGAGCCAAGCAGAGCCCACTTTATGGTGCTGGCCCAGGGGCCACCCATAATTGAGAAATGATGGGAGGCACCTGCGACTTGACCTTGGTAATGATGGATTGACCCACACGGAGATCAGAAGCTAGACAGCCACCAGTGGGGGCATCCTTCCAGGGAGCCTAGATGGAAGAGAGAGAAGAGAGAGGTTTGCAGCCCTGGCTTGTGATTTCTGAAGGCACAGCACCTCCCAGGAGATTTCGATGTCACTGTTTGTCTAGGGGAAACTTCATAGGAGTGGGGCACTCACCCCAAGCTAGGCGAGGGCTGAGCACCTCCCCAGGTGCCTTAACTGCCATTATTTGGTAGTGCCTCAGTGTACTGAGTGGCACCTACGTGCTGACTGAGTGAACAAGCTGTGCAGTGCAGGGTGCTCTGGAGGGAGGCAGGAGGGTGGGGCGGAGCAGTAGGTGCACAGTGTTGGGTGGGGGGCAGCGAGCTCCAGCTGGCCAGACTTTTCTGCTCCTGTTCTGGCTTGGATTGTGGAGCCCCTCCATGTTGCAAGCCCCAGGCTGGGGCACACCATCTACTCCTCTGGCTGAGGATCTTACCCCGCAGAGTTGCAGCCCCTTGTTCCCTCTGAGGGAAGTAGACTCCCTTGTAGGGTGTTCCTGCTCCAGGAAAAAGGGGGCTTCTGGCCCTCAGGTGTACCCTACTACTGTGCAGTAGCTGGGCGTGGAGCTGAACACTAGGGGTCTCTCCCCTCCCCCATGGGTGATACCACACTAGCCAACGGCACACAGGGCGGAAATCAGATCCCACTAACAGGACTCCGGCTGGGTGGGAGCCATCATCAGGGAGGGTATTGGGCTTCAGCCTGGAGGTCACACAGGTGTGGACTGAGGAAGAGCAGGAGGGGAAGACAGCCGAGGACAGCTCTTCAGCGTTTCTAGGGCCCGGAGAGGAGCCGAGCCAGAGCTCAGAGCTGAGGTTCTGCCCATAGACTCCTGGCTCGTTATCTGCCTTCTGGTTTTCCCTAACTCCTTCTAAACCCTGGATATGGGCAGACAGAGAAAAGAGTCACCTTCTAAAAGCTTGCACCCAGTGACCTACTAATAGAGCATCCAGCTGTCAATCCTGCCCCACCCATGTGTTTATGGCTCAGCCTCCAACTTCTTCACTGTGTGGGCTTTGGGCCAGTGGCTCTGCCCCTCTGGGCTCCAGCTCCCTCGCTGAATGAGGCAAAGGGGTCAGGAGGATTTGAGGGCTTGGGGTTATGATTTCTAGCCACAGCCAGCCCTTCATAGATGCTGGCTCATCTTCTTTATTTCTTTTTATTTATTTGGTATAGGGTCTTGCTATGCAACTCAGAGTCATAGTTATCCTCCTGTCTCAGCCTCCCTGGTGCTGGGATTATAGGAGTATGCCACCATACCCAGTTTCACTGGCCAGTTTGGCACAGGGCTGGCATGGCGTGCAATACTGGGGATTGAACTCAGGTTCTTGTGCATGCCAGGCAGGCTCTTAGACCATTGAGCTATCTCCCTGGTCCCATCATCTTTTGAATTTTGAGTGCTGGTGGACCTGCGTGGGGTCACAGTTTCCATCCAAGCTGGCCACAGTGTTCAGCTGGGGGCAGCAGCATTGGGGGAAAGGATGGTCCTAGATTAGACATTTACTTTGTTCAAGACTTACTCATCTCCAGCCCAGACACTGCAGCACTGCAGAATCAGGGTGGAGGGTCTCTGAGGGCTGGGCTCAGGCCCCGTTTATCTTTCCTGCCACTGCTAAGGTTTGAATCTGGCCATCCCCATGCAAATCCAGGCCTAGGCTGGGCTCTCAGTTTTATATTGAAAGGTGTGAGACACTTAAGCAGGATTAATGCTTCATGATGAGAGAGGCTCTCTTGAGATCCTGGCTCCTTCCACGTGCATCCACTTCCCTTCTTTTTACAAGGGCTTTGCCACAAATAGGACAGATGCCAGCACCTTTCAAGCCTCCACAACAGTGAGCCAAGATACACCTCTTTTCTTTATAAATTACCCAGCTTCTGGTATCTTATTATGGCACTAGAAAAGAGACTAACACAACCCCATGATGTGTAGCAGCGGAGATAAAACAGACTAGCTAGTTTTTCTGCAGATCTGTTTCCATTGCTTCTCCAAGGTCAGGGACTGGGGATTTTGCAAATCTGTTTCTCAGCTCTGGACTCTCAGCACCTGGCATGCAGTAGGTTTAATTAATTTTCACTGAAAGAATCAGTGGGTTGTGTGACGTTGCTGGATGCACAGTAAATGCTTTCTCAGTGGAGAGCTGGCGAGTGTGACCAAGGACCACCTAAGTGACAAGTTGGGTCTGTGTGGGTCAGGCAGGGTTCTAGAGAAGACAAAGCAGCCTCCAGGAACAGGGCATCTGGTTGGGGAACTCAGGGCATCTCAGAGCCAGTGCCTGGGTTGCTGGCCACACATGTATCTTGGTTTGGGAGTGATGGTTAGTATTGCGAAGCACCACGACCTGGGTAGCCTCACCCACAGGACAGTATTTCCTCATAGCTCTGGAAGCTAGAAGTCCGACGTCAAGACATGTCGGTCAGGATTCCTTGGTTGCTGCCTAGGGTCTGAGAAAAATCTATTTAAAAGGAGGACGGCTTTACTTAGGTTCACGGCTTCAGGCATTTCCATCCATGGTCCCTTGGCCTTATTCTCCAGGCCTGTGTGAAGCTAGTGCAGTGTGCTGGGGGCACAAGGTGGAATGGCTGATCCTTTCATGGTGGCCGGGAAACAAAAGGAAAGAGGGGAAAAAGAAGCTGGGGTCCTACTAGGCACCAACACCTTTCAAAAAAATTAATTAACTAATTTATTTATTTATTTGGTACAGGGTCTGACTATGCAGCTCAGACTCGTTGTGATCCTCCTGTCTTGGCCTCCTCAGCACTGGGATTACAGGCACGCGCCACCCGTGTCTTGTACTGGGGCTCAGCACAGTGTACAAGGGGCTCTGAGGCCAGCCCCACATGTGGTTCTGGAATTGAACTTGGGTCCTTGAGCTTGCCAGGCAGGTGCTTACGCCACAGAGCTACTTCCCCAGCCCTCACATCCATCTGTTAAAGGGCTCTCTGCCTCCCAATATGCAGCCCCACATGCTTCATGCTGCTTCAACCTGCGGTGCTTAAATGGGGGACATGTAAGGTCTAAACCATAGCCTAAAGCATCAGCAGCACTGGTTCCTTCTAGGGGCTGTGGAATACTCTGGCCTGTGCCTCTCCCATAGGTTCTGGCGGTTTGCTGGCAATCTTTACAGTCCCTGGCTTGCGGAAGTGTCACTCCCCCCTGTGCCGTCATCCTCCTGCATGCGGTGCTCATGAAGCGGGGGTGGAGGAGGGTCTTCCACACGCACTCTAGCCACACTGACTCGCACTGGGGCCACTCCTGCCGCGATGCCTGCCCGGGCTCCACCCTACACCCCAGAGTCCTGCCTCCCACTAGCTGCAGTCTCTGGCCACAGTCACGCTGTCGCTCAACCTCCCTGACCAGGCCCATTTGCTCTAAATCCTGAGTCTGCCACTGTCTCAGGATACACAGCTGAAACTGACGGTCCTCAGAGTCTCCTTGCCTCCACTGTACGGTGAGAACAGTTAAAATCTACATTGTGTCAGGCTGCTTTGGAAGCTGCATCAAAACTACGTACTACGTGAGAAGAGTGACGTTTTATAGGAGATCCAGGTCTTTCCCAGAAGGTCGGCATCTGTGAAATGGCCATGACCAAGCCCTCAAAAGCATCAAGGCCCAGTTGTGTCGGGACTGTCCACAGCGGGGCAGAGACCAGCCCAGCACTCAGGCCTGGCCTGCTGCCTGTTTTTGTCAGCAAAGTTTTATTGAAACATAGCTGTGCCCGTTTGTTAAGACCTGCCACTTGTGCAAAACAAAGGCCTCGTTGAGTATTTTCAGCAGAGCACGTCTGTGGATCAACTGATCCATGTTGAGCTGCCACATGGCATGTGGTCACGGTGAAGGGACCCATTCATGCCCAGAGCGGGTAGGGTGATGGGACGCGATACTCGCGCACAGCGCCTCGCTCTGGGGCAAGCCAGGAGACCTCATCAGTCCCGTGGTATACAGCAGGCGCTCAGTCTCTTCGTGAGACTAACACAGGAATTTCCCTTGTCATCTCCATCCAGGCAGGCACGGGAAGAGCTCTTCCCTGCCCACAAAGCAGTTGCAGGCTGGCTGTAACTGATGAACCACTCCAGGCCCCCAGGGCTCAGACCTCTCAGGTCCTCCAACCGGAAGATGCCCTCTGCCCCTGGCGGCTGCTCTGTCCTCCTGACTGGCCCCGTGCCCCACGCGCAGCTCCCAGCTGGCTCCATGTAAATGATGGAAAGAAGTCAGTCAGAACGGAAAGACAGATCGCGTGCCTCCGTGGCCCTGGCATTTCCCTCCAGATCTCTGGATTTCCATATATTTGAAAACCTAATATAAGCAACGGAGAAGAAATTTGCATTTCGGGCAGCAAGGAATGAAAAATTGAGGTGGCGTAATGTATTGCCGCGTGCAAAAGAGGGCTGACCGTGGCAAGACCAGCCTCCTACGACAGGCCCAATAGGCCGGTGGCAAACTCATTTCCTGGCAGAATATAGGGTTCATCTGCTGGAACATTTAACAGGCATCAAAGAAAGATCACCCCGCCTTCCCGCCGCTGCGGTGCTGTGCTCCCGCCTCTCTCTCTGCCATTTGATTAAACTCCTTTATGCAGCTTTAATACAATATGTATGACCCACATGGAGACAAATAAATTCTTATGTACTTTTCAGGATCCGGAGAGTTCTAGTGGTTATATATGCTTTGTTGGTGGTTTTTGAGGGACATTAAAAGGGCGACATGTACAAAGAAGTAACCCAGTCTGATGTGATTTAGGGTTGGTCAGGAAAGGATGGTGAGATGCGGTGTTGTGATGTTAATCTCCAGATAGTGAAGGTGGGGGTGGGTATCGTGACTCATGGCGGTGGCAAAAGGGATACTGGCTCTGGCAAAGGCTGTAGGTGGCGTCCATCTTCAGCGTGCTCATGGATCGAGGGCCGTTAAGCAGGGGAATGCCTGAACACTAAGGCTGTTGCTTTTGATTTTGCAGATGGAGGCGTGGAGCCCAGAGAGGTAGGCTAGTTTTCTTAAGTCACACAGAAAGCAAAGTGTTAGCCAGGGCTAGAAATCCTTCTGTGGCTTCTCCCTGGGTTGTCACCAAGCTTCTTAAGGATCCACTGTCGGTTTTACGAACTCCCCTAAAGCCTGCAGGTGGCGAAAGACATGCAGTAACTCCCAGGTGGGCCTACCTACACTGTAGAGTCCTTCCTCCTGGGTATGGCAGTGGCTGGGCCAGCTCAGACAGAACGGGATTGTGCAGAGACACTGGCGCTGGGATTTCCACAGGGCCCTAGGAATCACCTTGCAGAGGTCCACAGACCTGGCAGCTGTCAGTGTCACCCAGGCAGGGCTAAGCATGGGAGCGCAGAGAGGGATTCTGAACACTTATTCTTCCAAACTCCACCTCGCCAGTCTGCCCTGACAAATGTCCTCAGATTCTACCCATTCAGCTCCTAACATCAGATCCAGTGATTCCAAGGGAGAACAGTAGTCTAACGGATATAGTGCAGGCCGTGGAGTCACACAGCCTGGGTTTAAATCTGGCCTCCCTACCTGCTTCAATTGGGAGCCTCATCTCCCCACCTTTGCAAAGGGGTGTTTGTGCCTCACCTGGGGACCCCTGGGGGCAGGCCATAGCCTGCTAGTGGGACAGAGGAGCTGTGCCATAGCACCCAAGGCAGAATAAATGTTGGGTTACACGGCTAGGAAGTGGCAGAGTGGGGCTTCACTCCTCGGAGGCAGGGCTACTGTGCCATGTGACCTTTCCACTGAGCACTGTGGTCACTGAGCTGGGATGTGCCTCATGGAAAGTGGTGGCCTCAGCCCTCTGGTTACTCAAATTAACTATGGAACACACTGAGGGTGGGCAAAGGAGCTCCGCCTGCAGGCGAGCAGAGGCAGAGAGAAGGCAGACTGAACGCCAAGCAGATGGCGTTCGAGCTCCAGCTCGGCTGCCTTTGCTTATGCTCAGGTGTGTTCATCTAACACCACGAGGAAGGCTTTGGTACATGTAGGGTTACAGTCAATGAACACTGGTGGGCCCTGGCAGGTGCAGAAGTGCCTAAGATGCCTAAGGTGAGATGTCACTGCTGTGTGCTCACAGGTGGCCTCTTGGGAACACCTCACCCAAGGTCTCCCAGACAGATGTCTACTGTCTTTTCTGTACAGGGACTTGAAGCTGTTACATCACTGTGAGCAAGCCATTGGGTTGGTCCTTGCTCTGGACTCAACTGCGTCATGTTCTCGAAGATCTCTCCATGTGAGACACTCGTGATTGGCTGATTTTCAGGGGCACCACGAGGACACTGAACGCATGGCTCGGGTAGCCCTAAGTGTCTACAGCAAGGAAGGGAAGTGCCCCCAGGTGGGGATGGGGTCCTGTAGAAGCCCTTAGGTCAGCCATCCCAAGGCAGGGCTAGTGGGGTGATTAGCAGGAGAGAGAACCTGTCCTACGTGTAGGTAACACCTCTAGCCCGCAGAAAGTGCATTCCTGCCATGCTGCATCCTGAGTGGTTTGAAGCCCTCATTATGGCAAGGAAGGAGCCTCCCTGAGGTCTGCAGATCCCTGGGAGATGAGATCCCTGGCTCCCACTTTTCTTGCATCCTGGCTGGAGCAGAGCTCTTGACCACTCTGTACCACTTACCAAACTCCCTGTCACATGGGCATTTTAATCTCGTCTTAGGAAATTACAATATCTGGAAAAATATCCCAAGGGCCACAGGTGCGGAAGGACAGGGCTTCCTTCTGGATTATGCCATTGGATCACAATATGCCATGAGTCCATCAGCAGTGCCTGCCAGCTCTGCACCCGGATCTCCCCACGCGTGCCCCTGGGGTCTGGCAGCTTCCTACTATCAGTAGCTCTCACCCGTGGTGTGCCACCAGCCACTCCTCATGACATGCCAGTCTCCCACCTGGCTCCTTTGCTGGTTCCCTTGCTGCCTCCCTCTGCAGTGTCTTTTCTCCCTTGGCCCAGGGGAGGGCTCCTTTAGAAGAGTTAACTTAAATCTTGTCTTCCACCTGTTCAAATGCATCAGTGGCTTCCCACAGATGGGTTTTGCCCCCTGGTCCTGATCCAAAGGCTGAATCTTCACACTGCTGGTCCTCAAGACCTTCTCCTCAGGACCTGTGCTCTAGAACATGGCTTTCTTTTTTGCCCTTGACTATTTTGGGCCTTTCCTACCACAGGACCTTTTCACATGCTACTCCCATGTAGCACAGGGGGAATTCTTTCTCTTGAACTTTTGCTGTGATTTCTCAGGTCTCAGTTTGCCCACTGCTTCCTTTCAAGGATATTTTTGATAGCACCTCTCTCCTTTTGGGAGTCCTCTGCTTTATTGCCATAATAATATACTTTCAAATTTCTGTCTGATAAATCTTTTTATGCCTTTGTTGCATTCTAAAAATTCTTGATCTGTGATGGAAGTCCTGCAGTCATGGGGTGCTACATCAGGCTTTCCCACCTGCACTTCAGGGCATACTCCGGACCATCCAGTGGCATTCCTTTTGGTGAACTGTCTAGAATATAAGGAGATATTGGGAATGTGACTTTGGCTCCTGAAAATGATGGTTCTTCAAAGATTAGAACCTGATATTTCTATGTCTGTCTGCTTTAGGTCACTGAGAATTCTAGACATATTCAATCCCTGGTTAGGCAGGGTCAAAATTCCCTTGTGGCACTAAACAGGCATGAGAAGACAGACCTTGAGTGCTTCTGCAGCCCTTAAGAATAAGGGGTCATTGGGTTGCGCATGGTGGTGCATGCCTGTAATCCCAGCACTTGGGAGGCTGAGGCAGGAGGATCCTTGTGAGTTCAAGACCAGCCTGAACTGCATAGACAGACCTTGTCTCAAAAAGACAAAAAAAGGTATATATATATATATATATATATATATATATATATATATATATATATATGCAAGAAACAGAGCATAGGGAATAAACAATTGGGATGAGGGAAAAGAGAAAAGAGGGGCCGGGGAGGAGATGGTTCAGGAGAGTAAGTGCTTGCCTGTCAAGTTCAAGGGCCTCAGTTCAAATCCTGGTTCTGCAAAAAGAAAGAAAGAAAGAAGACAGGAAAAAAGGAAGGGAAAAATCATGGGGCATACACACAGGACAGCTAAGGTGAGTGTACTACTAACTTTTATTGGTTTTTGAAGGCAGTAGTTAATGCTTAAAACTTTTACTTGGACCAATTTTCAGGTGCTTACATCTGTAGCCTGAACAACTATGTTGAAGACAAAAATGTTCCGTATAACAACTACTGCTGAGTACTTTCACCTTTTTTAAAAAAATTTTTCATCGTTTCTAATGTCTTACCCATTATTTCTCTATGCTCTTTAAAATAAATTTTTTTAGAAGTCTCCACCAAAAAAAAAAGATGAAGGAGGGATCAGAGTCCGGGGTGGGGACGAGCAGGGACGGCTGAGGTGAAGGTGGAAAGGAGAGAAGAAGGTCATTTACTAAACATTGCAAAGTTACACGAACTCACTTTATTCCACAGTTTTGGAAAAGATGGGCCATGTCTGGGTTTGCGTGGCAAAGACGGCTGCGGGCCCTTGCCACGCAAGGTAGAACTTGCAAGCCAAACCTACGGTTCGCCCACCACTTTTGCTTATAAGCCAAAGTCTGTGCAAATAACAGTGTCCCCAAGCCGCAGTTCCGCTGTACTTTTAAGAAGACTGCAACCTCAGCACCGTGAAGTTATCCAGGGTTCTGCTCTCTGCACACCCTCCCACAGCTGTTTACACTTCTTTTCTTTTGGCTCCATCACACTCAACATCTCTTATAGAAATATAGCTCAGTGGCATAAGCGCCTGCCTGGCAAGCACAAGGTTCTGAGCTCGATCCCTTGGACTGCTGGGGACTGGGAAAGAAAGGATACCATAAGTCCATAAATTAGCTTGGTTAATAATATATAAGAGCAGAAGCCTGACCTTATAGTAGAGAAAGAGATTAAAAGATTTCAAAGAATGTTTTAGGCAAAACATCTTGGATCACTCACCTTTAAAAAATGTAGACTGAGCTTGTGCTTTTCTCTTTGAAATACTCTATCCTTTACCTGTAAAATGACCCAATTATTTTTCTATCCAAGGTCAGGCCATAGTTTTTCTCACAGACTCACAAATTCCCCCTATTACCAGCACCAAAATCACATGGGTGGACCCTGTTCCAGACCCTTGTACCCCTCACTTCCTCTTGAGGGCCCACACTGTTTCTCTGAGTGTGCTTTTAAGATTCTGCCTAATAAGACCCTTCAGAAAACGATGTGACCTATGTCAGCACCCCACTCCCATATTTTACATTCCCCACCAGGCTGCAGGCCCCAGGAAGCCTGGGACCACCTCACCCCTGCCACCTACCATTTCCTCACCACTCTTCCCCACCTTCCACTTGGCACCAGTAGTGAAGGGACTGAGGCCTGAGCATCTGCTCCATTATGAAGGAAGCCAACGTTGCAGAGGCCTGGGTAGAATTATGGGAACGTTTTCCTGGACTCTGGTGAGCACACGATGAAGTAGTTCCAGGGAGATCTTCTAAGAACCTTGGGGGGGGGGCTGGGGTCTCTGCTGGGAACAAAATGCCCAGCCTTGGATAGATCCCGGTCCAGTTTGCTCCTTTTTTTCTTATCAACTATGTGTCTTTGGGCATAGAGCTCTGCATCTTGTCACTTTCTCCTGTGCTGTAGGAAGAAGATGTGACCCTCACCTGGGGAGCTACTGGGAGGATCGGCAGATAGGGCTTCAGAGTGGGCCGTGGAACAATCTCAGTAAGTGTCAGGGCCCATGGCCATATGTTTACCCTCAACATGCAAATATGTTTCCTGCCTCCATCAGGCCTTGGAGATCTCTCCCAGCTCTGCAGAGCTTGGAGATCATAATATGAAGTCAATGTGAAAGGATGTGATTCAGGGCACCATCACAACAAGGAACATGAGTTTGGAGCCAGTTACAGGACTCCCTTTAACCTGTCCCTTGTCCCAGCTGTTCTTCCCAGGAGGGGGTCCATTCGCCTACCATACAATCCCTTGAAGGACCCTATGGAGGGAAGAGTGGAGTCCCGTGGGTGGGGACATCTGCCCTGCTGTTCAGAACCGTGTGTCTGTCTCACTTATTTTTCTCTCATTGCTGGGACGAAATAGCTGATGCCAAAATGAAGAAAGCAAAGGCCTATTTATCTCACAGTTAGTGGAGGTTTCAGTCCATACTGGGCTGGCTCCAAGGCAGAACGGCACATGGCAGAGAGCAGCAGCTCCTGGTAGCAGAAAACAGCAAAGAGCAAAGGGAGGAGCAGGGGCTGTGGCTTCCGTGGCTTCCGCCACGCCCCTGCCCCTTTTATGCTGACTGCCAAAACACAACCCTTCCTCAACTCCCTTTTATGTTCTTTCTGCCCTGAGTCACTCTCCCGTGAGCCCTCTGTGACCTAGGGAGGGCCCTCCACACCCTAGGGCATGGAACTGCTGACCTAACATAGTTAAGGTTTTACTTCTCAAATTGACACATTGTATCAGCCACTACAGTGGCCGTAGTGGGGTGAACAGTGATCCCCAACTATATGCACCTTCTCTGAACCTCCGATGTGATCTTACTTGGAGTAGGATCTTTGTAACAAAGTTAAAAATTTTCAGATGCGATCAACCTGGACTAGGAAGAACCCCGAATTCAACTTCCTCACAAGAGAAGAGGAAGGCTGAAAGTAGAGTTCCAAGGAAGGTCTCGTTAAATTGGAGCAGAGGTCAGCACAAAGCACCCACAAGCCATAGATGGCCAGCTGCTGCCTGGAGCTAGGACTGAGGCCTGGGACACACTGTGTCTCTGGGCCTCCGGAGGGACCTGCCTTGCTAAGCCTTTGATTTCTGGCTTTGAGCCTCTGGGACTGTGGGAGAGTTTATCCCCACTGTGGTCATTGTCCTGGGAGTCCTAGGTGAGCCTGTTGAGACTTCGGGCCTCAGCGTCCTTGTCTATAAAGTGAGCATTCATATAATCTTTATTCACCAGAAGTGTTGAAAATAAGGGGGACACTTCTGGCATGGGGCAGATGCTTAGTATATGGTGGTCATTGTTGTCACCGTTAGCGTCTTGGGCTTCTCTGTGTTGAAGTCAAGGAAGCCTCTTGTCCCAACTGGAGCAAGAAAGCAACCTTGCTCAGGGTGGTAGAGACCGGGGAGGAGGGCACGGGCTGTCTTCTCAGCTAGCTGGGCCCCCAGAGGACACTTGTTTCCAACTTGACAGCCGCAGTGTCCCTGCCCCCACTTGCATTTCCTCAGCCACCATCCGGCCCCTTCTGTGCCATCTCCACTTTTTCCTACCCTCTGCCTCCTTTACTATGGGACAGCAGGACATTCCTTTCTAGGAACTGCACTGGGAAGCAGTTACAGAAGCACAGTAGCTGGTGATAAACGCTGAGGACTCCTACCACCCCTCTGCTTCCACCCCGGACTCCTCCCTCCTCCCTCTTTTCATCAGAAACAGCGAGCTTTCCAAGATGGAACAGATTGGTAAAAAATAATCCCTGCCAAAGGTGACCATCTCAGAGGTGCGTGCGTGCAGAGCCCGAGAGCTAAGAGCAGCCCATAAATTAAGCTCCACCAGCCCCAGCACCCTGCCCAGGGCCAGGGCCGGCCCAAAGTCACCGCCGGCCTTCTCCCGTTCCCCTCCCTCCCGCCAATTCCCTGGCCTTTGCTCAGCTCCCCGTTCTATTTTCTGGAAGGCTCCCTTGACCCGAGGGTCCTTCAGCCACAGCAGAGGTGGCGCCGGTTGGAATCCAGGCGTGAAATTATGAAAGGACGGGGCTGCGGCGCCTCCAGTTGTGCCCTGGTCTCAGATGTGAAATTGCCATTTTTTTTTTCCTCCCCCACCTCACACCGGCCTGTCGCACGCGGGGCGGAAAAGATTGTATTTATCACCTGTCAGGATCTGCCAGAACTGAGTTACGTGAGGCAGGACAGCATAAAATTATCATACACAAGCATGAAATTACAAAATCGCTCGGAACTGAACAACAAAATTATTTCATTTCGGAGGGAGGCCATTCCATTTTTTAGCCCTGACACCTTGACTGCCAAACTTTGAATTGAAATTGAGTGTGCGGGCCACGGAATAGAGACGGCAATAACAAGAAGTAGCATGTAAACTAGCCGTGCAGACACACCGCACTAATGGCCCCTGGAGCCGCCCACCAGAGATATGTAACTAAATAAATGTCACATGTTTCTCTACTTGCTTTCCACGAGAAACCGCGTCTGCCAGCGTTGCAGTCCAGGACACGAGTCTGGGCTTTGAGGGAGGAACCGGGGCTGGTCGGTTTCTCTGGTCCACTGAGTGGTGTTCTCAAGAAATAGAACCACAGGGTCCGTGGAGCCCCGCATGTGCAGGCTGGAGGTGGGCCCCAGAATTAATGAGCTGTGTAGCAGTGGGGACTGAGCGCCCGAACCTCTCGGAGTCTCTATTTCATCATCTATAGAACCATATACCTTTCATGAGGTTGTCCTGAGGACAAAGCAGAGCCTGACACACAGTAGGTCTTCAATAAGAAACCATGAAAGCTGGGATTGGAGGCAGATTACTGCCCTTTTCTTTCCTCCTTCTAAGCTTTCAGGCAGTTTTCAACTAGGCACGTAGAAAAGAAAACTGGGACAACAATATGGGTCAATACATAAAATGGAGTCAGGCTGGGATTTTGACTTTTGTTCACAGTTTTTTCACCATGCACTGTCTCTAGGCCTTTGCTATGTGACTTTGCAGACCCTCCTCCCACGAGAGGCGGGGCTTAGTTCTTCTCCCAGTATTCATTGGGCTTGGACATGTGATGCACTTTGACCAATGACGTGTGAGCAAGCATTAAATGCACAGGGGTTTGCCTTGTTCTTTTGTGCTCATTCTGTATCTTTGAGAATGCCATGCCCTGGACAGGGGCAGTAGGGTCCACAAGAAGAGAGGCAGGTGCTGTGGGCTGCAGTAAGGGTTTCGAGCATTGTGGGTGTGTTTGTTACACAGTGACACTGATTAACAAAGTAGAGTTGAATGATCATAAACAGACATTTACAGTTATGATCACTCCAGAGAATATTTAAAATCCATGAGGGACTCAGGACAACTCCTTACTGAGCACAACTGTTCAATGAATTACAGGGTATCTCGGGTCTCTGACTTTTGTAACTTAAATGCCAGTGCTACCTCTTAACTATGGGAACTAATAAAAGACAGTGAAATTCTATTGTACCCAGCCCTCCATCCTCTTTTCATAATATATGTTTTATAATTCCCATTTTCCCGAAATGAAATCCACACATTTCATCTACATATGCAAGTAATTTTTTAAAAAAAAATCAATATAATACTCTAACTGTAATATAAAAGAAGAATAAAATGAAAGCAATTTATAATAAAATAATATCTATTTCAATATGTAAATTATCAAGAAACCACTATATGCCAGGAGACATAATTAAGCAGTCTGGTGCTTGTACCTACTTATAATGAATAAGTTGAGAGTTTCAGACAAATATTCAGTTGAATATTGTCGACATTTTTTTCTTTACGTTTGACATTTTGAAATGAGAGCTAAATTAGTATATTCATATGTCTGGTGGCACCGTCAGGAAAGAGACTCCAAATCTCTTTGGAGGTGTGCTGGCCAGCAGGTCACGTTCCCCAGGCAGCCGGGAGGCCAGTGCCTGGAGCTGCTGAGATGGAAGACGGCCTTCCACAGGGGTAAACAAAGTTCTGCCACCCTGCAATTCACACGGCAGCTACATTCCAGAAAATTCCACGTAAAGTAA
>PVKA01036152.1:6106-22145 GCA_004027165.1 Ctenomys sociabilis
AAAAAAACAAAAAAAAAAAAAAAAAGAATTCTAGCTGTTGCTCACACCAATCAAGTTGATAGTCAAGGTTACCCATCATATACTCTGAAGCTCTTGGGAGCATCCTTACTTGCCTAGTGGCTCTTTTCTTTCTTTCTTTCTTTCTTTCTTTCTTTCTTTCTTTCTTTCTTTCTTTCTTTCTTTCTTTCTTTCTTTCTTTCTTTCTTTCTTTCTTTCTCTTTCTTTCGTGGTACCAGGAATTGGTACCCTTGTGCTTGCCAGGGAAGCACTTATTCCACTGAGCCATCTCCCTGGCCCCCTGAAGGTCCATTTTCAAACAAAATCATACCCACAGTTTTCCAGGCTACATTGAGATGTGGACATATCCTTTTAGAGGCTACCGTTAAACTTATTATAAGCAGCAAGAACTAAAATTTAGTCATACATACTGTAGTTCTGCAAAACAAAAAGTAAATTTAAAATCTTAATTTTCTTAGAAACCCAATTATAATCTTTACCTAAATCATTTCTTGTTTATCTTCCAAGTCTCAGTTCAGGTGTTACTTTGTAAAAGAGAACTTCCTTGATGACACCACATAAATTATTTTTTTGATATCCAAAAATGTTATAATTAAAAGAGAGAAAAGCTAACCTTTGCCTTCACTACTGTCCTTAGTTCCCAATGGTAAATTATAAGCATGGGCATGAATTTCCACAAATACAGCTAAGGAGCAGGACAAAGGCTGCTGACCACAGTATTTGGCACCTAAATGATAAGCTGTAGGTAGATGCTTATTAAGTTAATTACTCCCCACATATGCAAAAGCTCAAACAAACAAAAGTAAGCATTATCCTTGATTCTTTACCACCCCCACTTTCACATTTACTTCTTCATTAAATCCTCCTTTAACTCCCAAAGTATCCTTAGCTGGCCTGTTTTTTCCACGTCCAGGGACAGCCTAGGTCTCTCTCCACTGAGGCTCACTGGGGTTACGTATGCTGTGGCCTTGTGTGCACTCAGAGCTTATCAAACATCAGTTGGTCTTTTATGCTCCAGAAGCACCATCTTCACTCCCGCCTTCTACCTCAGACACTCCTTCCCAGGGTCACCATGCATGTCTAAATTTCCTAGGGAGACCTTCGTATTCTAAAATAACTCCATCCCTCCATGTTATCATCCTGTCTTTTACTACCTCATGTTTTCTCATGACCCACCCAGACACACCAGTAAATGAGTTCTTTATGACTTGTAAGTCTCTCTCTTCAAAGAAGCAGGAAATTTTCATGTGGTTTAAGAAACTGAATCCATGGCCTTCAAACTCAGCCACAATTTTTTTTTTTTTTTTTTTTTTTTTTTTTTTTTTTTTTGAGGCAAGGTTGCTCAAAGTCACTAAGTTGTCTGGGCTGAGCTTCAATTTTCAATTGTCTTGCCTCAGCCTCCCAGAGTGCAGGGATTACAAGTATGTATCACCGTGCCCAGCAGAACTATGGAATCTTACTGCTGAAATGAATCTTGAAAGAAAGTGGGGAGGAGGTGAAAAGGAATATAGGTTCTGAAAGCATACTGCTGAATTTAAGGGTCCATCATTTATTAGTGAGGTCACTGTGGGCAATTTCTGAGTTTCATTTCTGTTTTCAAAACAAAATAAAATACCTGGTAGGTGGATAGCATGAGGGTAAATCTACATAAAGTACTTAACTTGAACATTTAATGTCAACTGCTTTTTTTCTTTTTGTCAGCTGCTTCTATAATGAATTTGATAATGTAAACAAAATATAGTGTGGCATACACAGGTTTTCAGCCAGCAATACAGTAGTGCTGGGGACAGGGTTCCACCTTTGAAAAGCTCACTGTCTCATGGAGGAGAAAGGTAGGCTTGGTCTGATCAGTGCTGATAGCCATAGATGATCCAGATATGGGCAGAGGCAGGCTGAGGAGTACTTTTTTTTTTTTTTTTTTTTTTTTTTTGAGACAGGGTCTCGCCATACAGTTCAGGCTGGCTTTAAGCTCACTTTGTAGCTCAGTGTGTCTCGAACTCACAACAATCCTCCTGCCTCAGCCTCCCGAGTGCTGGGATTACAAGCATGCGCCACCACGCCCGGCTCTGAGGAGTACTTTTTGTCTGACTTCTGCTCAGTATTAGTTGCTCCCAGTCTCTGCTGTCTTCATTTTTGCCCAAAAGGTTAGGACTTTCAGACATTGGCACCTTTGAGAGGCTCTGGCACTGTCTCCTCCTTGGCTGGTTTAGAGCTTGCAAACCAATCTTTAGATATAATTTAGCACAGAATTTCCCAAACAGCATTGTGAAGAACACTGTATACTGCAATATGTTAATAGTTCTGGAGTTTATTTTTTAAAAAATGTTCCATAGTTCAAATAATTTTGGAAAGTGACAAAGTTTGGAAAATGCCAAGTTTGGAAGTTATACAGAATTTCTCTGCAATTCTTCTGTCAGCGTTTAAAATTATGTATTATTGGGGCTGGGAAAATGGCTCAGTTGAATAAGCACTTGCCTAGCAAGCGCAAGGGCCTGAGTTCAATCCCTGGCTCCACAAAAAAAAAAAAAAAAAAAAGGAAATAAAATTATGTATTATTATTATTATTATTATTAATCTCCAGAAAAAGATGATGCTATCAGTAATGTTATCTGTCATGGTCAGGGGTGTGTCTGGAAAGATAATTATTCTCCAAAAGCAAGATATAGTCCCCAGGAGCCAGGGAGATGGCTCAGTGGAATAAGCGCTTTCCTGGTAAGCACAAGGCCTGAATTCAATCCCTAGTTCTCAAAAAAAAAAAAAAAAAAGATATAATCCCCAAATTTAATTTGCTTCAAACTGATTTTTTTGTTGTTGTTTTTTGTGTTTTTTTGGTGCCAGGGATCTAACTCTGTACCTTGTGCTTGCCAGACAAACACTTATTCCACTTAGCTATCTCCCCAGCCCCCGAAACTATGTTTTAATGCCTTACAAAGTTAATGTTCCTCTAAACAGTTTGAGAGATCTATGCAGGTAGTAGCTTCAGAGTTACCATAATAGAGCATGATCCAGTTCCTAAAAGTGGAAGTTTCAGTGAGGTTATTTCTTTAGTTCTGCATGCTCCACATGATAATGACAGGTGAGGATGCAGTGTCCTTGGTGAATTCTGACCACTAAGAAAGAACCTTTCTCCATGAAATATTATGTGCTTCCATATAGATTACCACTTTGGTTTAGCACCCAAGAGGAGCCAGTTCTGTTGCTCATTTGTACACATACTGGGCATAAAATTAGATCTATTACGTCTCACAAGCTGTCTGGATTATTTAAGTAGTCTGCTAAAGGAGGTAATGGGAAACTGAATACAATTTCTTTTCCAATGGCTTTCTATGATGAAGTAGTTAAAAATTATTTGAGCTGGAGCTTGAGAATGAGCTATGGCCTATAAATCTCAGAGTATTGCAATTTCTAAAAGAAGAATAAAAAGTTTCCAGGTACAGGAAAGTCCCAATGTAAAGCATTCAGATATTACAGACTTAGTAAACTCATGGTCTGGTTGTGTCCTCCATGTACTTTGAACTATAATTCAGGAAAATAATGACAAATATAGGTCATGTCCTTTACTTATTCATGTGTCCTTAGATTCTACTTTCATTGAAAACTGCAATGCACAACATGGTTACTCTTAATTCTTGAATTCATTCATGCATACCGGTGTTTTTATTTTTGGTTGTTTTGTTTGTTTGTTTTTGGTGGAACTGGGGATTGGACTCAGGCTCTTGCACTTGCCAGGCAAGCGCTTATTCTACTGAGTTATCTCCCTGACCCTTGTTTTTGTTTTTGAGACAGGGTCTCACTATATAGTGCAGGCTGGTCCTGAACTCCCTTATGTAGCCCAGGCTGGCCTCAAACTCATGGCTGTCCTGTCTCAGCCTCCCTAGTGCTGGGGTTACAAGTGTGCACCATCATGTCCTTCTTATGCATACATTTTTGATCAGCCACTAATAAATACTAATAAACAGTCACTGTTTGATAGTAAAAGGGTGGCTGCTGAAACCTGAAGGGTTTTTTTCTGAAATATTACTCTAAAAAAAATATGTATGTATATATATATATATATATATATATATATATATATATATATATATCACTCATTATCTAAAGGTCTCAGCTTCTTTTGTCTCTGAGGTGACTTGGATCACTTAGATGACCTCTGAGAACCTTTATGGCTTTCACATTCCTTCACTTGAATAATTTAGTATAAAAGCCCCACTGCCCCACTCTCTTGACATTTAGGTCCCTACTGGGCTATTCAAGGAGTCAGAAATAAATGATAGAGTAGGCAGTTTCTACTACCTGACAGGCTCATCTGTTCTGAACAGTCATCTGCAGACCAGCTGACACCTCTCCAATGATAAGCATACCTCGCATTGTCTTTTCCAGGCCCCTGAGGCATAGAGCTACTCATGTACATTATCTCTCTTAATCTTCAGAATCCAAAATGCAAGGGATATTAGCTGTTTTATGGATGAGGAACTAGCAAAGGAGTCTGCTTGCTCATAGTACCCACCTGAGCAAGCAACAGCCAGGATTCAAGCTCAGGTCTCCCTGATCCCAGAATCTGCAGTGTTGCCTCTCAGTATATTTTAAGAGTCTTGGAGCTTGAAAATCTTTGTGAAGCTCAATCTAGGATGCAGTGCAGGTTCACAGTGTTAGGCTGTCCTCAGAAGCCAGAGGAGGACAGGCTTAATATTCTACCTCCCTGGCTGCCTTTGGCTAAGAGTTGACCATTCCTAGGTAAGAATAAAGTCCTTTTGGGAAACTATGGTGTTTTGAAGATAGCATCCTTCTTCTAATTTTGGAATATGACATTTCCCCTTGCAGTTGACTGTTCTGTTAAGGAGCATGTTGTCTAGTCCAGCACCTTCTGGGATCTGCAGGGCTTCCTTTCCAGTGACAGAGCCTTGGAGTGACCCACTCTGGCTTTAGGTCCCAGGTAGGAACATCTTGATAGACACTTCTGTGCTCTTCTCCCTTCTAACTTTATCCCTTTTCCCAAAGAAACAAAAACACAAACCTAAAATCACTTAAATAAAAGCATGTTGCAGAGACTTGGCATCCCTTAAAAAGAAACTACAGCACAGAAAAGGGCAGCATGCTGAGTTGGTAGCTGCTCAACATCAAATCCTGGGCATAAAGCAGACTTCTCAGCTTCTAGTGGTCCAGATGTTCTTCACCACTTTCACCTGTCTGTCAGTATGTTAAGACTAGTTATACTTGTCGATACTGCTCTAATATCTAGCATTCAGTATTAACTATATGTAAGAAATGATAGGGCTGGGGAGATGGCTCAGTAGAATAAGCACTTCCCTGGCATGCACAAGGGCCTGAGTTCAATCCCAGTTCCTCAAAAAAAAAAGAAAGAAAAAAAGAAATGATAGCAAGCATACATTTTTACATGCAAACCTGAGGTTGAGTCCCTACTACTCTCTAGTGACAGTTAATGAATCCTTCTATGGATTAAAATGCCTCAGATGTTTTTATCCATAGAATGGTGATAATACAATACTTGTTTTGGGACCATTGTGAAAATTAAGAGATACTATGTGAATACTCTAGGTGGACATTATAACTGAACCCAGCTGCCTGCCCTGGTTTTTAGCCCCTAAGTAATTTCCCCTGCCTGCTTACCTTATTAAGGGGCTAATAAGCCAAAAACAACCTACCCAATATGATAATTCAACTAAAAAAATATTTTTCAGCCGGGCGTGGTGGCGCAGGCCTGTAATCCCAGCACTTGGGAGGCTGAGGCAGGAGGATTGTTGTGAATTCGAGACCAGTCTGAGCGACAAAGTGAGCTTAAGGCCAGCTTGAGCTGCATAGTGAGACCCTGTCTCAAAAAGACAAAAAATATATATATTTTTTTTTTTTTTTCAAAAGTGTCTGGGGTTATAAATCAGAGGCTTCTGCCACTTGACTAGTATGCCAGAGGCCTTGGAAAAATAAACTTTTTTTTTTAATGTTCTAAAAGATCAGATGAGGCCTACTTTTATTCTCTGGAGAGGTAATCTACACAGTCATTTTTAAGATTCTTATTAACTTCGAAGTTCTAAGTTTGAAATTATTAATGAGAGGCAAGGGAGTTAGCTCAGGAAAATAAGCGCTTGCCTGGTAAGCACAAGGGCCTGAGTTCTATCCCCAGTTCTGGAAGAAAAAAAAAGTTAATGAGAACTGGTGCTTTTAGCGTCTCCTGAGTTTTATCATTAAGTAGATGTGAACTATGTATTCTCCATCTTTGTGTCCTACTCAAAGCCTAGGCCGGTAATGGTGAACCCATGGCATGCAAGCTGCAGCGCGCTATTTATTATTATTGAAAGCTCACGGGCCTAGACACCACCACCACCACCACACACGCACACCCTTCACCATACTGGCTTTTTGTTATTTTGACACAATAGAGTTTCCCAGACTTGTGTTGAATTTAAGATCTCTTGCCTCAGCATCCCAAGTAACTGGGATTACAGACTTTTGTCACTGCCCAGCTGACATGGCCAGATTCTGGAAAGGACAGTGAAATGCTCCAAGGTAGTTCTACAGGCCCTTGCCTGTAATCTCAGCTACTCAAGAAGCTGAGGCTGGAAAATGACAAATTTGAGGCCCAGCTAGGCAACTTAGCAACTCTGTTTCAAAATACAAAAGTAAAAAAGACTGAGAGGTGTAACAGAGGGAAAAAAAAACATAGAGTGAGAGAAAATGCTAGGACTATAGTGCTATCCATTGGTTCCTTTGCCACCTGGAGCAGGTCACAACTTCTCTGACCTTCAGGTTGCATTTTTATTATCTCCAGGGATTCTTCCAAATTTGAAATTCTGTGACTATAACTAAATCAGCATTTTTACTGAGTATAATAATGTTCTAAGGGACTTGTTATGGCCTAAAGTTATATCCAAACCTATTCGAAAATTAATTAATTTATAATTATCAGATACATTTCAAGTCAGAGCAAAAACCATTGAATTCCCAGAAGAAAAGTGGCAGTTTTAATTTACATTCTTGTTAGGAAACTTGAAACTTAATTATGGAGGCTCTTTGGCTAGTGCCTCCATAAGATCTAATTTGTGTGGTTTAGTACTTAGTTGCTGAAGAGTACAAAATGCACCTAGAAGTGAGAGCAGCTACATAAAAAGTATGATTCAAGGAACTCCAAAAGCACATATCCAATCATAAACACCTTCTCGCTGGCCTGCTCCGTAGCTTCCTCCTGCTGCAGAACAAATAACCACAGATCCAGCAGCTGGAAGTAGCAGTTCATATTTATGATCTTGCCCTGGGTGTGGCATAGCTGGACTCCTTGCTCAGTGTTTTAGGAGGCTGGTATCAAGGTATGGTGTGCATGCATTTTCATCTGACATTGGGGGTTCTCTTTGTGCTTACTGAAGCTGTTGACAGAACTTAGCTCCTTTCCATTAGAGAGCCATGGTCCCCTTTTTCTTTCTTTAGCACAGGCCCCTGCAGGTCCTTGCCACACCACCTGTCCAAGTGGTAACTGAGTTTTTCTTTTTCTTTTTTTGTGCAGGGTCTCACTACACAGCCCAGACTCGTAGTGATCCTCCTGATTTCTGCCTCCCTAGTGCTGGGATTACAGGCACACGCCACCACACCCCGATTCCATTGCTGCCTCAGTGCACCTGAGGGTGGTGCCGGCAGGGCATACGGAACCAGAGATTGAACTCTGGCCCCTGCACTTACCTAAGCAAGTGCTTAGTCTGCTGAGCTATGCAGCCAGCTCTATAAATTACTTCCCCACCCCCGCCGGAACTGGGGATTGAACTCGTCCCTTGAGCTTGCCAGGGAAATGCTTATTTCACTGAGCCATCTCCCGGGCCCCTTGAGCTTTTCAAAGGCAACAGATGCATTGTCTCCCAGTCTGAAGACGAGTACTCAGTAACATAGCGTGAGATTGTCCCATCCCCTTTTCCACATAAAGTCTCAGGTGATCATTTATCAGGGTCACAGATCCTCCCCACACTCAAAGAGAGGGCATTACACAAGATGTATGGACCAGAGGGTGGGAATGTTGGGACCACCTCAGAATCCTGCCTACCATGCCAGCACTAATTCCAGAAACCCCTACCTTTAGTTTTATTTTATTCCCTGAAGACATGGCCATTTTAACATTTCAAGCTATAATGCTATTTTGAGGTCAGGCATGGTGACACATGCCTGTAATTCCAGCATTTGAAAAGCTGAGACAGAAGGATCATCACAAGCTCAAGGGCCAGCCGGGCTTATCAGTGAGCTCAGGGCCAGCCAACATATTGAGACCAGGTCTCAAAAAACAAGCCATTGGGCCCAGGTAGCTCAGCAGACTAAAGCGCCTGCTTAGGCAGATGCAGGGACCAGGTTTGATCCCCAGCATGCTGAGACAGTGAATGAGTATGGGTGTGGTGACATACACCTGTAATCCCAGCACTTGGGAGGCAATAAACAGGAGGATCACTATGAGTCAGATCTGTGTATTGAGACCCTGTAGACCCTGTACTAAATACATTTTTTAAAAAAGCCATTAAGCTATCCAAAAAAAAGCTACAACCTGGCAGCCATAACATTTTAAGACAGGGAGTTTAGAAATCATTTTGTCTAGTGCAGGGTCCTGCATTCAATCCCCAGTACTGGGAAAAAAAAAAAAAAAAAAAAAAAAAAAGTTGCCAGTTCCTTAAAAAAAAGAAAAGAAATAATTTTGTTTAAACCAGGTATGGTGAAATCCCAGCACTCAGGAAGCTGAGTCAGGAAGATCGTAAGTTCCAGGCCAGTCTGAACAACTGAACAAGACCCCACTTCAAAATAAAATGTAAAAGAAGGCCAGGATGTATGTAGGTCAGTAGTAGAGTACTTGCCTAGTACTTGCCAGGCCATAGGTTTTATCCCAAGTATGAGAAACAGACAGAAGGGAGGGAGGGAGGGAAGGAAGAAAAGAAGACGGGGCCGGGGAGATGGCTCAGTGGAATAAGCACTTTCCTGGCAAGCGCAAGGGCCTGAGTTCAATCCTCAGTTCCACCAAAAAAAAAAAAAAAAAGAAGAAGATAGGAGGCCTGGCCAGGCATGGTAGTGAATGCCTATAATCTCAGCATTCAGAAGGCTGAGGCAAGAGGATTGGCATGAATCTGAGGCCATCCTGGGCTACACAGAGAGACCCTATCTCAGAAAGACAGAGACAGAGACTGATAGAGAAGAGAGAAAAAGAGAGTGTAAAGGAGAAGAAGAGACAGAGAGAGGATCATGTCATTTAAACTGCTCATTGTTTTTTAATGTACGTGAAGATGGAATGACACAAAGCTGACCAGAAATCCAGGTTCAGTGACTTCTACACCTCTGTTTTCTCTGGGGGTGGAAGCTGCTAGTGCTAGGAGGATCTGTGATATTATGGAGGGACTCAGTCTTTTTTGTGACAGCAAAAGCAGAAGGACAGTCAAAGCAGGAACAGCTCAGACAGCCAGGAAGGCATAAAGGCAGGATGGATGAATGAATGTCACAGAGTTGTGTGGGCAAAAGATTTTGAAATAAAAAAGCTTCTGTTTTATCATTATTTTAAAATTTTGTGGGAGGCAAACCCCTGTGCTTCAGTTCATCACTGAATTTTGTAAAAACATTTACATGTGAAGAAGAGTATCGGCCAGGATTCCATTCATTTTAAGACAAAGTCATCAATTTTTAAGGTAAAATTATTCAGAATGTAGGCAAGGAAACTCAAAGTCTGAAATAAATGTTTCCTTTTGAGACATTTTCTGTGCAAAGACCTGGTTTATTTTCTTCAGCTTAAAGTCACTTAGCATTCTGAAGATTGATTCTGGCTTAACTACATCATTTTGAATATATTATGATTTAGTAAAATTGTCTAAGTGCCCCAAGAGGGAGGAAAGCTGCTTTACAGGTTCATGATTGCCACTGGGAGACAGAGGAGGTATAAGGGTGGGGACCAGTGCCAGAAGCCTCCACATAAACAGACAAGTAAGAACAAAATTAGCCAACATTACATCCCGCTGTGAAAAAAAAAGACCCCCCCCAAAAATGGTGACAAAAATTACCCTAATACAGGCAGGCACAGTGTACAGCCTTCTGAAGCTAGGGACACTGAGGCAGAAAGATCAAAAGTTCAAACCCATTCTGGACAACTTGGCAAGACCCTGTCTCAAAATTTGAAAGATTTAAAAAAAAATTTTTTTTGAAAGATAAAGTGGGCTGTAGGTATAGCTAGCTCAGTAGTAAATTGTTCCTAGGTTTGATCCTCAGCACTACCAAAAAAAAAGACATGACACAATATAGTATTCATTGATTCTTGGAGGATTTGAAAGGTTACTACCTTTCAAGCCTTTAAAGTTCTTTTTTTTTTTTTTTTTTTGTATTTTAGGGAAGGGTCTATAGGGTGTTCAAGGTCTCACTAATAAATGGACTCAGTAGTGATCCGCTGTTTACAGCCTCCAAAGAGCTGGGATTACAGGTATGCCCCATCTCGCTCAGTCTCAATTCATCTCAGAGGGCCCCAAGGGCAGGGCCAGCACAGCAGGTGGCTGAGCTATTTGGCTGGCCCCTAAAGAATAGCAGTGGTTTGTTGTTTCCTCCCCACCTTTTTTTCTTTGGCGGAACCAAGGAGCAAGTGCTTATTCTACAGAGCCATCTCCCTGGCCCCCGAAGTTCTAATAAGGCTTCTGTAAAAATGAACAGTATTGGCCAGGTGTGGGGGTGCACCCCTGTAATCCCAGCACTTAGGAGGCTGAGGCAGGAGGATTGTTGCAAGTTCAAGACCAGCCTGGGCTACAAAGTGATTTCAAATCCAGCCTAAACTGCATAGTGAGACCCTGTCTCAAAAAGACCAAAAAAAAAAGCAAATGGGGGCCAGGGAGATGGCTCAGTAGAATAAGTGTTTGCCTGGCAAGCACAAAGGCCTGAGTTCAATCCTCAGTTCCACAAAAAAAAAAAAAAAAAAGGTGAGCAGTGTCTAGTCTTTCTTGTAATTACAACAAATTGAATTTAAATGTAGCTAAAAAGCTCTCCAAGGTGCCAGGGAGATGTCTCAGCAGAATAGGCATTTGCCTGGCAAGTGCAAGGGCCTAAGTTCAACCCCCAGTTCCATAAAAAAAATAAAAAAAAAAAACTCTCTGTTTAGCCATCAGATCACCAGTAAATTTATAAAGAGGAAGAAAAGGATCTTCTCCTCAGACTGAGATTGGAACAAAGGAGAAACTGGTTGAATAAATCCCAGCTTGACCACTCAGTGGAGCACTCACTCTGCAACTATTGAAGGAGACCGTCTGTGCGCTGGATGGGATTCTTTCTCAGACATCAAGTAAAGCAAAGCACTATATTTGCTACATTGTCATTCGAGTGGGAGAGCAGAGAGGGAGACAATAAGTACATGGCTTTAGGCTGCATGTGATGCCACATACCCACAGTCCCAGCTACGTGGGAGGCTGTGACAGAATGACCTCAAGTTCTAGGCCAGCCTCCGCGATTTAGCAAGACTGTGTGTCAGAATTTTTAAAAAGCTGAGCATAGCCAGGTGTGGTGGCACATGCCTGTAATCCCATCACTTGGGAGGCTGAGGCAGGAGGATTGTTGTGAATTCGAGACAGCCTGAGCTACAAAGTGAGCTTAAGGCCACTTAAGCTGAACTGCATAGTGAGACCCTGTCTCAAAAAGACAAAAAAAAAAAAAAGCTGGGCGTGTACATGGCTTAGTGGGAGAGTACTTGCCTAGTGTGCTCCAGGCCCTAGGTTTTATCCCCATTACCTCAAAAAAATACTCATACTTGATTTCTATCCACAAGACATTTCTGTGGAAACTTACAACATTGGTTTCCTCTGTGCAATTGGATGATAGTGTTGGGAAGGAAGACTTTACCCTTTTAAATAATTTGAATTTTGAAACAGGTCACTACTGTATTATCTAATCAAAAGTGGTTTTTCTAAGGGCCAAAGGTGAACTTTAGTGATAGAGCATTGTAAGCCCCTGGAATCAACCCCAGCACCAAAAAATAACTCTCTAAAACAAAGAGAAGAGAATGAATATCCAAAGAGTAGGAAAGAGGAAAGCAAATTGATACAATGAATTGAAAAGCCTGGCACCTGAGTCTTAGCTGCTCAGGAGGCTATGGTGGGAGCAGCACTTGAACCAAGGACTTTGAGGCCAGCCTCGGCAATACAGGAAGACTGTGTCTCAGAAAAAAATATATGACATATTATTCTCCAGAAGAGACCTGGCTTGGGAGAAAGGTTTCCTTGCAAGGAGCCTAAACTGGCACCTGTGAAAGCTTCCAGCATGCATTGTTCCCCTGGTACCTTCCGTTCTGCTGTCAGTCAGACTAAGCATATGTTTTCCATATGTTACTCAAACTGACTGCCCTCAGCTCCTCATCACCAGTACCATACATGCACACATTGAAAACAATTTCTCTGTTAGAATTCTGATCCAAAATATACCTCCTACTAATATATGCTGTCCGATTGCAACCCATTGTGTGTATTTGCATCAGATATTTCTCCCATGTATTTCTCAATCTTAATGATGTTATAGGTTCCCCTGCTAACATGAGGTGACCCCCTAGACATGGCAGCTAAAGCCATTGAGTGCCTTATAGTGCTTGTAGAGACAATTACTCAAAGCTGGGTGTGGTGGCAAGTGAGAGGCTGAGGCAGGAGGGCCATTTGAGCCCTGGGGTTGAGACCAGCCTGGGCATCATACAAGACTATATCTTAGCCAGAGAAGGAGGGGAATGAAAAGGAAGAGGAGGATGCAATGCTTACTTCTGTGGAAAAGATGTGATGGGTATTTTTAATGGAACTAGATAGAGTACTGGAACTACTAGATCAGTTTTCACCAAATTAAGGATGCTTGCAAGCATGTTGAAGCAGCCATCTGGGATAACAGTGCTCTGCTTTAGAAAACTTGACCACAATTTTCTTTCTTAGGGCATGAACCAAGACTTAACTAGGAACTGGGATTGTCAGCGTCAGACTGGCAGGCTCCCAGTGCTGAAAAGCACCAAGAAAGCAAAGCATTGTTGCTACTTTCACTGCTAGTACACAACACTACATTGCTCTTGGCTCCTTAAATTTCAGCTTAAAATGTGTGTTTATACTGTATTTACCAGGAGTCTGTGGAGAAGACACAAGAGAAAGGATAAATACTTCTCAAGAAAAATCCTCCCCTTGGTCCCCTTAGAGCCATGAAGACATTTGTACCACAAGCCTTTCCAGGCAGAAGTACATCTCTCCTCACTTTACCTTGGCAGTCACAGTCAGCTTTTGATTCTTTTCTGCTGCAGTCCAGTAAGGCAGGAATCACCACATGGCTACCCAGCCAAAGACTGGCAGCCCAGCTTGTCAGACCAGACTGCCTTTCCAAACACCTTTGCACTGGGAAGAGGCAGGCCGCTCCTATCTGGGTCATGCTCCCCAAGGCCATGTCTGTGTATCAGAGGCAGCTAGAGAAAAAAGCTCCCAGGGTTACATGAGCTTCTCATCAGTGCTGTTTAGTACACTTTTTAAAGTTGTCCCTGAAATTGTCAGTGTGATTTCCAAAGGAACGCTGTGTCTCCCACTGCAGAGAACAGTCAGCCTTGAGGTCAGGTTATAAAGCTGGCTCTGCAGAGCTCCTAGCTATTCAATTATTTATCCCTGACCAAAGGCATTGAAGTTTGGCTTTGGTCAGGGATAAATAATTGGCTTTTCTTTCATCTGATCTCTTTCTTTAGGGTAATAGACTCATGAGAGAATTGGTATCATCCACATAAAGGATCAAGTGGACTTAATGTACATAGAGAAAGACTTCTGGGTGCAACGTCAGACCCAGCTCAGTACCCCCAAGCTTTTTGACCCTGGGCAAGATATTTCTATAGAATTCACTTTTCCTCTGCACTTGGTTCCAGCTCTAAGATCCTCTGATTCCAAGTGGACATGTGGGCTCTAATCACTTCTGAAGTCTCCTGCCCAGCTGTTGTGGTGACTAGTTTTATTCACTGTAGCTTCTGATAGTATATCATTCAAAGCCAGGATGTGTTTCTCTTTACTGTAGAGTTGTCCAGTCATGGACTGTGCCAGGGAGTAAACTGGGGACCTGGCACAACTCAGATTCTGCCTCAGCTATTCAGAAAAGCCAGATGGTACCAGATTTTTTGAATGCTAACTGACCCTGCTTCTACAAATTCCTTCCCATCCCGATCTAACAGTGATCACTCAATCTCATGTAAGCATATTGTCCAGGGACCTGTACAGATTGCTGTAAAAGGAATATGTAAACTGGGTATGGTGGCACATGCCTGTAAGCCCTGCACTCTGGAAGCTGAAGCAAGAGGATTAAATTCAAGGCCAGCTTGATATACACAGCAAATTTAATGGCAGCCTGAACTGCATAGCAAGACCTTGTCTCAAAAAAAAAGGACTACAGGGGCTGAGGAGATAGCTCAGTGGAATAAGTGCTTACCTGGCAAGCACAAGGTGGATCCCTGATACCACCAATAAAAAAGAAGAAAGGAATATATAGTCTCTAAAAAACCCAAGTTTTGTTTTGCTTTTTGTTGTTTGTTTATTTGGTTTGGTGTTTTTGAGACATGGTCTTACTATGCAGTTCAGGCTGGCCTTGAACTCACTTTCTAGCTTTCTAGCCCAGGCTAGTCTCCATCTCACAAGGACCCTCCTGCCTCAGCCTCCCGAGTGCTAGGATCACAGGTGTGCACCACCACAGTGTGCAGCTTTCTTTTTTTATGGTTCCTTCATGCTCCATGTGCATATTTTACAGATTCAAAACTGGAATTCCAACCCTCAGTCAGCAACAGCCTGAGATAAAGCAGTTTTTCATCTGTTCTTATAGACAGTAATGAGCAGAAGCTTTCTGTGGCCTGTATAGATTTCTCCCCCTCGCATACAAGTATTCCACTCTACAGCACAATTTCACTTGGATGTCGCCCACCTGAAGTCAGTGTCAGACCCATAGGTGAAGGCTTCCTCGACCAAGACTGTCCCCTATCCTGTGCCAGTAACAAGCCCCAGGTAGTTTTACCTGTGCTTCTCATGACCAGGGAAATGTGCATTCCCACAACTAGTGCCCTGTGTTGGACTGCTTTGTGAGAGCTGTTTGCAGGACTCGGGAAGAGTTTCTGTTTGCTGGTTTTTATAAAGATATGTCCAGCTGCACTGGGATAGGTTGAGGGCACAGCACAGGGCTTCCCTGCCCTTTGGGAAGGAAACACCCTCCCCCACCCATCACATGTTCAGCAGTCTGGAAAGACAACTCTGTGCTTCTGGGCTTTTATGGCAGGAGGGTGCAGCAGAAAAGACCCAGCCTTTTCAGGGAGTGCCTTGGTTTCTCCTGTAACAAGCTCCAGTTGCCAGTCATCTTTTTTATTAAGTTTATTGGTAAATATTTGGTACATATAATGATCACATTCATCATAGGGAATTTATACCTGTGTATGATAGTGTAATTGATTTCCCCCATTCCCTTACCCTTCCTTCAACCCCTCTCCCCTTCCTTATTTACAAAACCTTTGTTTCCATTTTTCCTTCTTTTTTTTTCCTTTTCCTTTCCTCCCCAGTTTCCCTTCCCATTTGAGCATTTTCTTCTTATTTGATAATATCTATTATATTTTGATCCTAATTTATACTCTGTTTCTCACACCAGAAAAACAATGTAATATGTACCTGTATATTCAATTTATTTCACTTAGGGCCAGGGAGATGGCTCAGTGGAATAAGCACTTCCCTGGCAAGTGCAAGGGCCTGAGTTCAATCCCTGGTTCCACCAAAAAAAATTATTTCACTTAAGAGTATGGTTTGAAAGTGCTTCAAAAAAGAAAGTGCATCTATTTAGCTAAAAAGTCTCAAGTTTATCCTTTTTATGGCTGAGTATTGCATTGTGTTTTAAAAAAAAAAACCACATCTTCTTTACCCATTCACCAATTCATAAGCATTTTGGTTGTTTCCAAGATTTAGTTATTGCTAACTGTGGCACTATAAACGTGAGTGTGCATATATCACTGTGGTACAGTACTTTTTTTTTTTTTTTTTTTTTTTTTTTTTTTTTTTTTTTT